>JANHGN010000514.1:7739-25341 GCA_024605025.1 Megaceryle maxima | reverse complement strand
AAACACAAGTAAAAAGGGGCTAAGAAGTAAGTTACATCAAGATTTTATTTTTTTTTTCAGATAGCTGCTTTGTCATGGTTTGAGTGAGAACAGAACTAATTCTGTCCAGTGATTTTACTTTTCAGCTCAGCTCTTCTAATTAACTGCACTTTCTGAAGTTAGCAGCCTGTTTTCCCAGACAGTGTCTGCTGCCAGCAGTGATAACACCCCATGGTTAGAGCTACCACCAAGGACTCGTGTGCAGACCAAGGCCACTGCTGGATCTTGTGTACCACATTGGGGGTGCAGGAATGTGAAAGGCTGCACGTGCAGGGAGGAGCAGACAGGGCAGATGACCCTAAACTGACCAACGAGGTATTCCATCCCATATACGTCATATTTGGTATAAAGCAGAGGGATCAGGAGGGTTAGGGCTTGCTAGTTTTGTTTGCTTGCTAGTTTTCCTGGTATGGGAAATCAGCAGGTCAGGGTTTCTTCCAGTGTCCTGTACTGTAGGGCAAGAAACTGAGACTATCCTCTTGCATTGGATATGTGAGTGAACTAGTATTGGTAAAACATGTCCTGGATTGCTGTGCTTTACAGCAGGAACCAGAATGGTCATCTGTCTGGTCCCAGACTTTGATGGAGTCAGCTCACCATAAAACAGACATTCACATTCACAATGTGTCATTTTCTCATCTAAACTGACAGGCAGCATAAAACTTGAGCCTAAGTGTTTCACTGTCCATTTCCCACAATTCTTCCAGCTTACTCTGTTTCAGAATAGTTCATTAAGGCACAAAAGATTAATTAAAAGCAATAAGTCTGAAAGATTCAAAGGTATTCAGAATTTCCCTCACCAATTTTATGAATGTTCATCCTTGGTCAAGTTTCTTGTCTTTTAAACTTGCTCTTGCCTTGCAGTTAAACAAGTGAAATATTTAATTTCAGAAGTGACATGAAGACTCTAAAGTAAGGAAGGACCACTCTAACTTTTATGGCTAGCAATGCCTGGCCTTTTTGTTTACACTTATAAGCATAATGCATTATTTACTTGCTGTGTTTGCTATTGTAATTCTCAGTAATTTCAACTACTGTAATTTATATTTTTTTATTCTCTCTCGTTAATGTGTTACAATACCTTGCCCATGTACAAGCTGGAAAATATTTTGGCCTAAGATGACTAGAACATGTACAGTGAAATCTGGAAAACAGACTTAAGTTTCATATCTAGTACAGACTCTAACTGTGGAAATAACTCATCTTCCTAAACTTGATCTTTTTGGAGTGTTGATGAAGTCAGACATAGTGAACACTGTGCTATGCTAATATAGCAGAGTATTACAGCACATTAGAGGAAAGGCTTATGGAGTGCATCACAATGAACTAGTTTTCAGTCAAAGGCAGTCAACTTCTGTAGCTCTGGTTCTTGTCCAATCAATAACCAATAGCAACATTTCAGCCAAGAGATATTTATATCAAGTATATGTGTTTATGTACCAATGGATTTGATGATCTTTATGGGTCAGTTTCAACTCAAGATATTCTATAGTATCTAAAATAAGATTCAGTGTTAAACACTTCTTTTTGGATCATACATGTTGAGTTACAAAAAAAGCAAGGGACTGAAGCAAGTGTTTGTACAATTATCTGAACTAGAAGAGATAACATCTTACCTAAAATAAAGGCATCTGCATATTAAAGGAATTAATGCTCCTATGATAGTCAGGCTGAGGCATGAGGAAATACATATGTTTGAGAATATATTTATCTGGAACATCTGTAGGTCTTCAGAAGGAAAAATATCTATAAAAGCTAAACTTCAACAAAATAGGCTTTTCTTTAGTGAATGTAACCTGAGGTATATGGTATTCAGAAGGGGTTCATTTTGTTGGGGTTCATTTTTTCAAAGAATATCACATCTGTACTTCTTTTATACACATCTGCAACTAGATTGTGTGGGTTTGTATATTGTAAATATATATTATGTATTTTTCGATCTATATCTCTTTTAAGGCAAGAGAGATTTCAAGGTAACACAGCATTCCATGCACAAAATATAAGGAATATATTCAGCTGTTGTGCTATACCTTTCAGTGAATACTTTTACTTCCCCAAAATCCTTCAGATCCTTAAGTCTAACAGTGTGACATATATAAGTTATCAGGACCGCTGAGAACTAGTATTATGCTGTTTTTCAGTGTTAGGACCATGGTAACAAGGAGAGTTGCCTGACACATAACAAGGTATTTAGGAGCACATGTGCATTTCAAGGTCACCAAGATATTAGTCACATGTATTTATGTGATCAGAAGTGTATCTACAGTAGAGAGATCACAGAAAAACATGAACCATGATGTGTGAAGAAGGTAATGAATCTATGCACTTCCAAAATGCATTTAATTCTCTTGCTATAGTAAGACAATTTTTTGTGTTCCAAAACCAATAAACTCTACCGATGAGTAAAAACTTAAAACCTTTACCAAATTTTGATGAGACAACTAACAGGTTACTATCCCCTGTTGTCTGCACTGTCTTTTAGCTAGGTGTTACTGTCCCTATGACAAACATAACAGAATAGGAAAATAGATACATAATTAATCATATTAGCATAAATTGAGATGAATGGCAGTTTAACCTGGCACAACTGAGAAGTAGACCCATGACCTGTTTTGTCATCTCTCCTGAGGAAACAAAAACCTTTAGTAAAGGAGTGAGGTAAGCAGTTGGATTTAGTTACCTAATTATTTAGTTTAGCTTGAATTTCCAGTTTGAGAGTCACCATCCTGAGAGACTTATGACAATATATGTTTCCCCAGAGCTGTGACCTATCTCTGTACTGCCTACGCATTGCCAGAGGCAGATAGAGGTTTATGTGGAACATTTCCTTTTGCTCAAGCTCTCAATTCTATCTCCCCTCACCTTGACTCATATGCTATTCATATACTTGTCACAAGAAACACATAGTCCTGAGATTCTTGTACTTGCCATGAGTTTCATGCTCTTAGTGCCCTTGTGTAAAACATTTACAAATATTTGGAATTGATAGTCCCCAGGAAAGCCAGAGCAGACAACAAAGGTCAGATTCATGTGAACCTACATTATGCACTAGATGATCTAGAGGAGAAATCAAACAATATTCTAAAAACTGGAAATATGAAGTAAGCTTTTTCAAAAAAATTGAAACAAGTATTAAAATAATTAAACATGCACGGTAGATTCTAAACTGCTTCCTTACTTGCTTCCATCACTCAGATCCTGGAACTGAGTTCCCTCCTTTCCCTCTGTAGCATTGCTTCAAGCTTCAATGCTGACCTGCTCTATTCTTTTCAAAATGAAATCTTACATCTTCTATTTTTACTCTCACTGTACCTCAGGCTGTCGAGGACAAACATCACAGGGTCAGCCACTCTCCCTTTCTTGAGTTTCAAGTGTATTTGCATTCTTTCTCTAGCACATCCCTTCTGGTTAAAAAAACTTTCTGACTGTCACAAAATTTTTAAGGCTATTAAAAGGCTTTAGAATGACATAAAAAAAAAGGTGTTAATGCAATATATATCTTACCAAGCTAACAGCATTTAGCTTTCTATTCAGTCTTCACAGAGATTACATGTGTCATTAATAACAGTATAGAGAAAACCTAGATGAGAGTAAAGAACCATCTTCACCAGGCACTAAATGTATCCTATATCTCCAGTAGCAATGAATACAGGATGTTAGGAAACAGAACAATAACAGATCATGTTGGCTGTGGTATGTCACAGAATCACAACATGATTGAGGTTTGAAGGGACCTCTAAAGGTCATCTTCATCATCTGAAGGGCATGCTGAAGCAGCATCATCTATAGCTGGTTATTCAGGGCCCTGTCCAGATGGGTTTTTTTAATATCTCCATGGATGGAGTCTTCACAGCTAATCTGGGCAACCTGTGCCAGTTCTCAGTCACCCTCACAGTGAAAAAGTTTTTCCTTATATTCAAATGACACCTCCTGTGTACAGCTTGTGTCCATTGCCTCTGGTCCTGTCACTGGGCATCACTGAAAAGATGCTGTCTCTCTTATAGACATGGATACATTCCTCCCTGAGCCTTCTCTTTTCCAGGCTGAACAATCCCAGGTCTCTCAACCCTTCCTCCCAAGAGGGATGCTCCAGTCTGATATTAATTTTCTTGTCCTTTTGCTGGACTCTCTCTAGTATGGTCATGACTCCTGGGTTGGGTAATCCAGAACTGGATGCAGTACTACACATGTGGCCATACCAGGATAAGGGTCCCCTCCCTTGACATGCAGGCAGCACTCCTCCTAATGCAGCCTAGGATACCATTAGCCTTCTTTGCTGCAAGAACACATTGCTGGCTCACTTTCAACTTGGTATCCACCAGGTCCTTCTCTGCAAGAATTCTACAAACTGTTTCCTATAAAAACTCTAAAAATCACAGGATGCCTGTTGATCTCAGGCTTTTCTTCAATGGGGAATTTTTGCTATGTTACTAGAGGAATTTTCACATGATAATTCCTCTATTATTCCTTTTCACTTCTGAAATGCTAATCTTTCATAAAGAGATACATAGATATATGGACACACACCTGTACACACACACACACACACATATATGCAGAGACTTAGATTCAAGCCTTAATTTATGCTGTTAACTAGACATCTCTTAACTAAATGCATCTGATTCATTCAAATCCCTTTCCTCTAACCCATTAAGGGATTCAATAGTATTCTGCTGTATGCAAGAAAGCTATCAGAAGACAGACAGCAGGTTTGCAGCATGGACAAACAGTTTTCACCATTTTCACAAACAGATTACAAGGCAAAATCAATAGCCTTGTTTCTCAGGTATTGTATACCCATGAGCTCACAAATGGCAAAAAATATAAGCTTATCTGAAAAGCCAGGATGTTCCTACCATTTCAGGTGTATATTAATTTTCCTTTTAAAATTAATAAAATGAATTCTATAAATGCATTCGGTTTACATTTTCCCCCTCTTTTTCCATACTATTCTGGTTGTTCTGTGAACAATAGTCTATAAACCACCACGCTGTAACCTCAAAGCAGAATCTAATTAATGAGGCAGTGACACAATCAAATATTATTTTTTTCTGTTTTCTATTATACACAGCAAAAGCAGCTTTCAGGAGTTGTATATATATTTCTCAGAATTTGTTAACCACCAGCACAGTAATGTAGGTAGAAACTGGGTGAGTAAATAAAAAGGTTTAAACCTCAGAAGAAAGTGAATTTCTGACATACTTATCTTTACTAGCTTTTGCCTTCGAAAAGCATAGCATTACTGTTAATAAAATAGGAAATTTATGATCTTATTCTAATGTTCCCCAAAGTTCCATTTTATTAAATATTTCTTCCTCCTCTCTTCTTTCATGTTCAAATCTCATTTCATTTAGATGAAAAAGCACAAGATAAGAGTTGCATTTCCAATGGTTGCATGTATAACAGATGCCCGTTCCTTTGTTCCTTTCCTGTTTTTAAGATACACACAAAATATCACCAATTTAAAATGTGATCGCCCTGTTCCTCTCTTAATACTGAGTCTTTGTATTATAGCCGCTTCTACCTTTAGAGCAGAGCACTGCTGGCTTGGTAAATGTGTTATTTCACTATTTTTCAGGCTCAGCTACTCACTGCATACTCAATAGGTTCATTCAGATACTTAGTTTAGTGAAGCCGTTAAGCAAACAGCACTGAAGGTCTTATTTGCCAGAGATCAGGAATGGCCTACATTTACTATAGTTTTCTATAAAAACTGCCTCTGCTATATTGCTTGAAGTTGGGAAAAGAAATGAAACACCTCAGTGAAATGTCAAGATACACAAAGTCAATTTATTGTTACTGAAATAATAGAAACTTGTACGTAGAAGATCAATGAGGATGGAAGATCCCAGTACTGAGAATGAAGGCAGAGAGAGATTGTAAACAGTATTAGAGAAGTAGGTTCTAGGGGAAATCTCACAACTCTAAGAATAACTTGGCATGCATAACAGGAAAACAAATGTTTGGGGTTTTTTATTTTTATAGAGTATCTATACCTCAGCAAAACATGGAATTTTTTTCTTTTTATTCATCAAATACAGACTCAACCTGAATAAGATGATGAAATCTTGTATTTTAGTTTAAACACTAGTCATTCAGATTAACTCTAGAATGAGAAAACCAGGAATATATAAGGGGAAAACAGGAATCACCATAATTTAAACAGATCTTGGACAAACCAAACTACATCTTCAATGAAGTTTTTCTCTTTCTGAAGGAAAAAGCACAGGATTAGAGGAATCAGTTAAAGAAATGGAAACATCAAAGATGGGAAGTGTGAAATTTCCTAAGTGGCACAAATGTCTGGCAATCACCATCTGGAAGAGGGCACTGGGAATAATGGAGAACACAGACAAACAGACAGCGAAGAATGATAACTGTTGGAAGTAGAAAGCATAAAGATGAAATAAAACTTGTCAAAACTCAGACTGAGTTGGACCTTACATAAAATTTAAACACATTTTGTAAAGAAGAATGACTTACTCTGAAGAGTGAGGAGACCAAATACAAATACTGCAACAGGCATCAAAACCTTTGTCTTACTGACAATGGAGAAGCACTTCTAGGGTTCTCCTAGATTGTCTTGTATCAGTGTGCTGCTGTAATAGGCTGCATAATATATTTGCTTCCATTTTAAGTTAGTATTATCTTCATTAATGAATAACAGTTAGCCCTGTAGAAAGGGAAAATATGTGTATTTTCCATAAGGAGCCAAGAGTGGGCACTGTTTAAAAAAAAAAAAAAAAAAAAAGTTCCAGAGAATAATCCAGCTGGCAGTGAATAGGAATATCAGGGAAGCACCAAGCTGGATTTTAAGCAGAAAAAAACTGCTTCAGCAGTGCTCCTAACAGCACTGAAACTACTGTTAGGAGAACACAACAGAGAACCTGGGTTATGAGATAGTGGAGAGGAAAATAAGATGCAAATTTACTGAACTTCAGAAAGGCAATGAAAGACTAAAAAACTACTTGCAAGATATTGGTGGGTGGGAAAGGATTGCATCTAGCTATTTTTCTCCTGTTTTGTCTGGTATCATACTAAAATTTTAGTATAAAAAGGTTAAATGTTCTAGCTTTTATTCTACTAAAACCTGGAATACTTCTTATTTTGAAGACTTCTGGCCTTTGGTTAAGGAAGACCATGCAGAATACCAGGCCTAAGTACCTTCCTGTAATTTGGGTCAGATCAGGAGGCTATCAACTGTGACAGTATTTATGCAGCAGCCCTGTGTTAGGATTCCATGAGAAAAGCACACTTCTTACCAGATAGTCAGGCAGGGTTCTCATCTCTGGACACACTTGTAGTCACACACTGAAAAGTCTACTACACATACACCTATAAATTAACACTGACATCTAACAGAAGTATAAGAGAGAGTACTGTGTGTGATTCATTGTGAGCATGTGACAGAAATTAGCCACTGAGATCCCTCTGGGGTGACAGTGAGGTGGTTGGAATGTGGTAGATTGACCCCAGCTGGAAGGGAAGACCCCTCCAATTGCTTGCTCACTCCCCCAATGAGGAGGATGGTGGAGAGAAGAAGGGCAAATTCAAGCAAAGTGATGGGTTGATATAAAGACGTTAAGTGAAGAAAAAGCAAACTGGTGGGCTGGTATAAAGACATAAGTGAAGAAAAACAAATAAATAATAGAGGGAACAAGCCAAGTGATATAAAAGTAATCACTCACCACCAGCAAACTGGTTCCCAGTCCCTAAGCAATGGCTACTCTGGAAAAACTTTCCCTCAGTTTTATTGCTGAGCATGACGCTATATGGTATGGGATGTCCTTTTGGTTGGTGGGGATCAGCTGTCCCAGCACTGTTCCCTCCCAGCCTCTTGTCCACCCCCAGCCAACTGAGTGAGCAGTAAAAGCAAGAAACAGAGAAGGCCCTGATGCTGTGTAAGCCCTGTTCAGTAACAGGCAAAACATCCCCAGGTTAGCAACACTGCTTTGGTTACCAGTATAAAACACAAAATCATATGGGCCACTATGAAAAGAATTAGCTCCATCCCAGCCAGAACCCAGTACAGAGAATCAACATGAATCCAGAATTTCTCAGACACGACATGTTTTTGGTGTAATACTTACTGTGAGTCAGTTCATGGAAATACAAACAACTGCCACTAAATACGTTAGAGAAATGCAAAGTGATTTAAACACTACTTCAGCAAAAACAGTGGCAGAGGTGAGAAATAAACTCAAACCCAAAAAATTTTGTTCCAGAATATTTTAAAAACACAGCTATGAGAGTAAAGAATATTTATTTATTTATTTTTATTATCAATTCAGGTGGCATTACATGGCTATAGGATAATTAATAAATAAACTACATTAATATATTTTCTAGTCATACGCATGCTTTTGGTAACTAAGTTTGTATTTATCAGAAATGGCAACAATTTGCTTCAATTGCCATCAAAGCACACAAGTTTAATCAGTAGAAGTAATTTTCAATGGGATTTTGTGGGATTCAGCAGCAAATTGTCTTATTTTTTCCTGAAGAGAATTTAATGGATTTGCATTTTAATAGGATGGAGGTATACACCCAAAATGTCATGTTTGTGGCATAAACTTTTCTATTGTTCAAAAAACTTGGAGAAAAATCACACACAGAATAGGAACAGGTGGATATTATTTTTCTCTATTAAAACATGATAAGAAGTTTGTATAACATGATTTTGTAATGTAGCTTGAGTTTTGTGGTTAAATTGCTTCAGCTTGTGCCTAGACAGTTACTGTTAAAAAATCCAAGTTAACAGAGGAATAAATTGGTAGCTAAAGGAGATCAAGGATTGATTTTAGCTCTGTGTTGCAGGGAGTACATGAAGAAACACAAGGTATTATTTATGCATTCTCATCAACTGCAGAAAGAACTGGTCTGTACGAGATGAACCTACAGTTCTTGAACACACAAGGAAAGAGTGGACAACTAATGTAGGGGCTGCTGAACTTTAGGGTCATTTGGATAATTATTGTATTAGCTGCCTGACTGGTACATACATTCTGTTAAATATATTTCTGTCTTGTCAAATGGGTTGCAGTCTGGTTTGTCCTGAAGCTGTAATGGTCCTACTTAAACTATATGAAAGTAATTGCTGTCACACAGTTCCAATTTAGGTTTAGACCATCAGGCTTTATCACCACAAGAACTACAAAGATGACAGGCAACTAACTGGTATCTGCTGGTATATATGGTCAACACATCTTCTTTCCTGAGGGGTAAACCACTAGCTCTTCTCTATTCTTCTGTGTTTATAGGGAGAGCATAATGGCCACCAATCAAGACTCTTAAGATATAATTCTGCTTTGAAAAAGAGATTGAAAGGGGTAAGCCAGAGTGAGGAGCCATACAAATGTGGTGCATGTTCTGTGTGAAACTTTTTTGTTTGTTTATTTGTTTGTTTGTTTTTGAGGAAAGTGTGGCCATATACATTTTCAGTCCAAGAAAAAACTCTGCCATCAAACTTCTTGCAGAAGATCCTAGAGTACACTCATGCAATGAAAGATTAGAGCCTATCCTCCCCAGCTTCGGGAGGCTGCTTGGAAACAGTATAATGTTCAGTCAGTGTCTGGAAGGAACTCAAAGTGATTAGACAACAGATGCCTGGGATGCAAGCACTGCTGCATTAAGTCACTTCATCATAGTTGCTTTAAGCTTTGCTGTAAGGGACTGATACCAAATACATCCTCTGAGGACTCATGAAAGTTATCTGCTAACTGCTCAAGCCTTACTTCTCACTTATCATCAACCAGACCTGCTGAAATTTTCCAAAAAGGATCTCAAAGTCTCACACAGGGGAATTACTGAAATGTCATCTTCACAGATGATGCCATCTGTTGAGCTCCATTGCTTCCAGGCAAAGGAAATTATTTCTTTTTGTTGTTTATATAACATGGTGGTAAAACTACCTATAATCCTCAAAGGTATATACATTATGAATTGCATCAACTTCTAACATAGCAATACAAAGGCATAGCTTCATTAAAGACTACAGATCCTGTGTAGCAGAATGTTTGAATGTGCTCTCCATACCATAATACCGTACGCTGTTCACTTTCAAGAAAACATTTTAAAATCACATTTTAAAAAGCAGCTTCCAGTCTGGGCTATGAACAATAATCAAAAAGTCCAAGTACCTGACAAGGTAGCTGAGAAGGTGTTATGCACATACTCACTGCCACATTTCCAGGTAAGTCAGTCAATTTGGGAACATGGAAAGTTATTGGATAAAAAGATCTGATCATGCTCAGCAGAAGATAAGTTCTCCTGAATGTCTGTAACTGCCCTGAATTTTGCACACTGAACAAGAAGAGTCAAATGGCTACTAAGAGAACTGAGGCTGTCAAAGAATGAAAGCGTCACACAGGCACTTAATATTTTCTCCCAGGACAATGCCCACATCAGTCCACACATCAAGATAAAGTGTCAAGAAGATGTCCTGCCAACAAAAATGGGGTCTAGTTGTTGCCCGGATCCTACTGGAATATCTAGGATCTATGGACTAATTAAGTGGCAATATCAACCACAAACTAAAGATCTTAACAGCAGGTCAGCCTGACAGCTATGGGAAAATAAGTGTCCTTACAAAGACAAAAAAGCAATCTTGCAGCCTTGCCAATATATTCAAAGCGAAATGAACAGCTGGATTTAAAATTGCAAGTTCATAAAAGCAACCTGCATGTAAGTTCAAAACACCATCATCCCTTAAAAATGTTCTTCAAAATAAGGAAATAATCTCTACAGAAACAGAATCATGTATTTTCACATCATAAAATCATATCTTTGTGTATCAGCAAAACAGCACCTTTCTTCTGATGAAATTACTGTTTCCTGGTATAGGGTGTAGATCTCAAAGTTTTAGCAGTGAGATGGCTCCAGAGATGGCCTGCGTGAGGACAAGTTGGGGTTGCCCAGTACCAAATACAACCTGTTCCAGCCAGCTCCAACAGACCCACCATAGGGGAGAGCTGACTCCTACAGCCAAGATGGTGGCATATCTGTGAAAATGCCACAAAGGGAGAGCAGACATGAAGAAAAAAAAAAAAAAGAGAGAAACAGAAGTGTGAAAAGCAAGGTCAATATCTGCTCCATGGTGCTGGAGTAGATATTCTCCTGCAGCCCATGGAGACATCCATGCCAGAGCATATGGATGTTTCCTGAAAGAACTGTAGCCTGTGGAAATGACCCAGGCAGGGGGGAAAAAAAAAAAAGGGAAAAGCACGTGGAGGAAAGAGCAGTAGAAAGGAGCTGTTACAGACCAACCACTACACTCCTTTCCACTTGCAACACTTGAGGTTAAGGTGGTAGGAGCTGGGAATGAAGTTGAGGCTGAGAAGAAACAGCGTGGGCCAGGGTAGAGAGAGGAAGGTATTGGTTTAATTTTATCTTTCTCACAACACAAATCTATTTTAATGGCAATAAATTAAATTCATTTTCCCCAAGTCACGTCTGTTTTGGCCATGATGTTAACTGGTGCGAAATCCTCCTGTCTTTACCTCAGCCCATAATCTTTTTCATCTTATTTTCTACCCCCATCAAGTTGAGGAAGGGGAGCGGGTGGTCAGCTGGGTGGACATCTGGCATTTAGCTGGTGTTAACTTAGCACCTTCCCAGAAATCAACAGAGGCTTAGAAGGTACCAGGATTGTGAAGTTTATTAAATGACCATTGTAATTAAAGTCAAGCACTGAATATAAGAGGACCTTAAGATGGTAGATGGTATTTTTGTTGCATGAAGAAAAAGGTAGAAAGGAGAAAAATAATATCAAGTCTTCCAATACATATTTAAGGCTGCTGATAGACAGGATTGAGCTCGTAGGAATAATGCAGACCATACATGATCGATAAAGAGCTGCCATCTGTGTGACTGGTTAAATGATTTTTGAGGTTGACCTTGAGGAGCACCTCAACAGAGGATGCACCTCAATAAAGGATGACATAACTTTAAAGGAGTGAAGGAATTAAATAATTTCTCTCCTGTAGATTCCTCCATTTCCTTTGCGAGCCCTGTGCAAAAGTAAAAGTGCAAGGTATACCAACAGGAGGATGTACCTGATAGATCATGAACACTTTTTGGTACTGTGAAATAATTGGTAACAGTGACTGAAAAGTCCTCTAAGGCAGCATTCAAGACAGATTCTGTAGTTTCAGGTATTTTGTTGATGAGTTGTTACTGGTAAACAAAGCCCAAGCAGTTCACTAGTGAAATCTAAGGGATATAGGAGAATAAGCCTTTTCTTCTGGCAGCCAGTCTCTTAACTTCCCTCTTTCCTATGAGACACATGCATCTATACTCCTTTAATGCAGTCATATAAGTAAATGAAAAGGACAACAGAATACATATAGGTACTTGGAATTCCTGGTGGTTTAGCAGTTGTAATTCATTCATTTTACAGATAACAGTAAGAGGGTGACAGTTTCCCAATTGCCGGGTCAGGCTCCAGAAAGGCCTCACAGATGGAAAAATAATTTTGCAAGGGCTAATATAGAAGAAAATTTCCATTACGCTGTGTCTGCCATAACTGTCTGAATGTTGGATAGAAGTTTCTAGAATCAAACATCACACTGGATTGGCAAAAGGAAGCAGGATGAACCTGAAAACCTCCAAAGCCCAAGAACAACACATCTCAAGGCATGCATGCCAGTGAGGAGAATAGAATCAGCATAGAGGAGCACAGAATCATAGAATGGTTTAGGCTGGAAGGGACCTCTAAAGGTCATATAGTCCAACCCTTCCTCCAGTGAGAAGGGATGTCCTTAACAGCCTCACTGAGCTTTACCTTAAATATCACCAGGGATGGGACCTCAATTACCTCCCTGGGCAACCTGTTCAAGTGTTCCACCACCCTCGTAGTAAAGAACTTGTTTCTAACATCCAATCTAAACCTACACTTCTCTAATTTAAAACCATTGCCCTCGTCTTGTCACTACAGGTCTTTGTAAACAGTCCCTTTCCCGCCTTCTTGTAGGCCCCCTTTAGGTACTGGAAGGTCATTATTAGGTCTCCCCAGAGCCTTTTCTTCTCCAGGCTGAACAAACCCAGTTCCCTCAGCCTGTTTTTGTATGAGAGATGTTCCAGCTGTCTGATCATTTTCGTGGCCCTCCACTGGACTGCTTCATCAGGTCCATGTCCCTCCTGTACTGAGGGCTCCAGAACTAGATGTGGTATTTCAGGTGAGGTCTCACCAGAGCAAAGTGGCAGAATCACCACTCTCAATCTGCTGGCCACACTTCTTTTGATGCAGCCCAGGATGTGATTGGCCTGGGCTGCAAGTGTGTACTGTCTGCTCATGTCCAGCTTCTTGTCCACCAGCACCCCCAAGTCCTTTTCTGCAGGGCTGCTTTCTATCACCTCATCACCCAGCCTCTATTGATAGTGAGGATTGTTCTTGCCCAGGTGTAGCAACCTGCATTTGGTCTTGTTGAACCTCATGAGGTTCACCTGGGCCCACTTCTCCAGCTTGTCCAGGTCCCTCTGGACAACATCCCATCCCTCTGGAATATCAACAACACTCAGTTTGGTATCATCTGCAAACTTGCTGATGGTGCACTTGATCTCACTGTCTATGTCATTGATAAAAATATTAGAATGATAGAATCATATAGAAGAATCAGCTCTGCCAGCTCTGTTCTGCTCCCTTGTCCTTGAGGACATTTCCCAGGGTATCCAACTGACTAACTCCTTGAAGAGCTGGAATGTTGCTTTTCTGAAATTCAGGGTCCTGATTATGCTCCTTGACTGATTCATGACCCTTAGTACTGCAAATTCCATGAATTCATGGTCACTGCAGCCTAGGCTGCCTCCAATCTTGAGATCTCCGATGAGCTCACCTGCATTTGTGACCAATAGATCTAGCATAGCATCCCCTCGAATAGAGGTATCTATTTCTTGCCTCAGGAAGTTATCACCAAGGCACTCTAGGAGTCTCCTGGATTGCCTACTTCTTGCTATATTACTTTTCCAGCAAACGTGGGGGTGGTTGAAGTCCCCCAGCAGGACAAGAGCTTGTGAGTGTGATGCCTCCTGTAGCTAGGGTAGAAATGCTTCATCACTAGGTTCTTCTTGATAGGGAGGCCTGTAGAAGACTCAGACCACAAGGTTCCCCCTCTATCTCCTCACTGTCCACATTATCATACTATGATGATGCACAGAAGATACCCTAAAGGGAAGTTCTAACATATGGCTCCAGAGCAAAAGAGTCAATAAATTGAATTGCCAATGAGAAGTGCAAAAACCAGGGTTTGGATACGTGCTTTGGCACCGACCTCCAGTATCAATATCAACACTCTGGTGGTTACAGTGGATATGGATCACAGAATCCCATTGCTGCTTATGTTCGAAGGGACATTTAAACTAGGTCTTTAAAATGGGGATGGGCAGATTTACCAGCAGCCCTGTGAGAGACTGATGAGCAAAGCCCTGTGATGGTTGACAAGCAAAAGCCCTGGGGTGATGTGACAAGAAGGGATCACAAAATCAAAAAGCAGCATCAGGTCTTTCAGCCTTTCCTTTTATGAGAGATGGCCGAGTTCCTTAATCATCTTTGTAGCCCTGTGGTGGAGATTTCCCGGCAAATACATATTTTTCTTGTCCAGGGGAGGTTCAGTGCTGATCACATTAATTTAGAGATAGCATCACCAGTACTGAATAGAGAGGTTGAATCCCCTTCCTTAAGCTGCTGAAAATGCTCTTCCTAGTGCAGCTGCAGGATACTCTTGGTCTTACTTTGCATTGCCGGTTCACAGTCAGCTTGCTGTCAACCAGAACAACAAGATCCTCCTTTGCTAAGCTGTTCAGCAGACAGTTGGTTCCACCATGTACTTGTGCATGGGGTTATTCCTCCTCACGTGCAGGACTTTGCAATTCCCCTGTTGAATTTAATGAGATTCCTGTCAGTCCCTTTCTCCAGTCTGTTGAGGTTCCTCTGGATGACAGCACAAAGACTTGCTGAGGGTATACTCTGTTCCATCTTCCAGGTCACTATTGAAGATTTAGAGCAGTATTGGACTCATTACTGAATTCTGGTGTATACCACTAGTTACTGACCTCCAACTGGATCTTGGGCCACTGATTGCAACTTTCCAGTCCTAGTCATTCAGATAATTTTTAATCCACCTCAGTGTGGATTTATCTATGTCTGTATTTTGTCAGTCTATGATGATGTTATGGGAGTGTCAAAACTTTACTGAAGTGAAGGTAAACATCCACTGCTTTGCCTGGTCCACTGAGATGGTTACTTAATTGCAGAAAGCTACAAGACTGGTCAAGTATGATTTCCCCTTTGTAAATCCATATTGATGAGTCCCAGTGACCTGTCCTTCATGTGTTTGGAAATGGTTTCCAGTAGAATTTTCTGCATTGCTTTCCCAGGGACTGAGTCTAGGCTGTCCAACCTCTAGCTTCCTGGATCTTTCTTCCTGTCTTTCTCAAAGATAGTTATATTTACCCTTTTCCATTCTTCAGGAACATGTTCTAATTGCCACAGCTATTCAAAGATAATTAACAGTGACTGCCAGATTCCTCAGCACCTCTGGAGGCAACTTGTCAGGCCTGATACACTTATGTATGGCCAGTTTCTTTAAGTACTCCCTAAATTGGTCCTTCTCCAAAAATGGTAAGTATTCCTTGCGCCAGACTTTCCTCTGGTCTTAGGAGCCTGGGATTCTTGAAGGCTGGTTTTACAGGTAAAGATCAAAGCAAAGAAGGCATCAAGTACCTTGACTTCCTTCATGTCATTTGCAACCGGTTCCTCTGTCCCATTCTGAACTGGCCCCACTGTTTCTCTAGTGGATGAACAAGTGAATGCCTACAATGGACATGTCTTGCTAATTAAGACTTGAAGCATTGCTGCCAGTATGAAAAAAACGTGTATGTGTAATGTAATATGTATTAAGAAATGGGGTACAAACCCACAGCTAGCACAAAGCTCAAAGGGAGTCAAAGCTGAGTTCCTGAAATCCAAATGGCAAAGACAGCTACAAAAGAAGAAATATCAAGTAGAAGAGCATTTCAACTCAGTACAGTGTAAAATGGTTGCAGGTATGCTTGTTTTTTACATGTTGACTAATAGAAGAGAAAGAGCTCAAGCAGACCCTCTAGAGGTACTGCAATAGAAAAAGCTTCTGGTATCACAGAGGAATACACAACATATACCTTATTTCAAGTAAGGTATGTATTTTTACAATGGTGTATCAATTCATCTGAGTCAACCCACCAGTTGTCTTTAGAAATTGAATAGTATAATATTTTCCTTTTCATTAATCTTTTATTTCCTGAGCCCTTATTTCCCTCTATAGGAAATATTAGTGAAAAAATGTTTCTTCCATAATAAACATAACTCCAAACTAAAATATCTTATTAAATTCTCAAAATACAGAAGTTGTTTATATCACCTTTCCCCACAAGTTTTTTTAGAAATGATCTCAAGAGAATAAGACAGTGAAAGTTTCAGTGATGTGTTTGTATCAATCTTTTAATTTACTGAGAATGCTATCTGGTCAGCTCCAAGCATTTAGAATTAAAAATCTGAGTTCAGGCACTGTAAGTATGAAACAATTAAAATACTTCGAGAAAAATACTTCCAAAAAGTAAAATTCTGAGGGGATTACAGTGAGTGAGTGTCAGTCATTATCATTCAGGATTAGCAGGAGACTTTGTTACTTTTTTTCTTTTTCTTTTCTTACCATACTCCTTTAATTTCAATCTCGGAAGCTTCAGCGGTTTGATTTCCCCATGCACAGACACATCTGGTTATTTCTAACTGCATAAAAGAGCTTCTAGAGATTTCAGTTAAAGCCACGTATACCGGGACTGTCATACAAATAAGAAACAGGAATAATCTATTTGGTTCAGCATCCTGATTCTGACCAAAGTTTTGGAGTGCAAACCCATTGTCTTTAATGTTCTGACTCAGTGTGGCAGTTCCTAGCCAAGGCCTGCTGCACAAATGGCCTGGGGACATGAACTTCTTAAAGTTCATTGGTTTCTTTTCAGTAAGAATATTTTGCAACTATAATATCACTGGTTCAAGTGATCTGTAGCTCTGTAATAAGTATAATGAACTTGGCATTCTAGCATTACCTAATGAGACTGAATTACATTTTTAATCTTTCTTATAGTAATCAGTTTACACTGTGGATTGCGGACATATTATATATGGAATGTAAATGCCTTTTTTTTTTTTTTTTTTGTAGAGTTGTTGATATTAATGAGATTTCTGCACTTCTATGAAGCACAGCCATATGAAAATATGTAATTTTATATATAAATCTTAAGTGTCGCCTTTAATTTGATACTGAAGATGATCACTGAGAAAAGTTCTTAATTTCTCACCAGCAATACTTTCTGGTCTGTGTACTTAACACACTGAAGTATATTTTTTGCTTTCTGTTTTGAGATTATTTTGTTATTGTTTTGGTAGATTTTAAGGAAAATGTTAATAATAATTTAATATTAATACAGTATATTAACACTATATTAATGTTAGTATCAATGTTTAGCAAAATATTGTTATTTACTTTACTTCAATTACTATTTATATAATACAATACTAAATACATGT
>JANHGN010000513.1:0-47607 GCA_024605025.1 Megaceryle maxima | reverse complement strand
TTTTTTTTTTTTTTTTTATCTTGACTATGTGATTGATATGCCATAATGGACAGCGATTACTTGATAGTTGTTACTTCAAGGAAACAAATTAAAATCCTCTAAGAAATAAACAATTACTCTTAGTGTTAGAGAATTGTACAGTAACCAAAGCTACATTAGTAAAAAGTAACCCAGACAGGGAGTTTATTTTTACTTCTAAATAGCTAACATTTGTCAATAAAGGTAATTTTATACTAGAATGTTAGAGCTGTGCAGGTAAAAGCTTTCTAGTATAGATCTGTTTGTGAAATAACAGGACAAGTATTTCAGAGGTTAATTCACGTTGGACTTTGGAATTACTCTTGCTCAATCTCCCAATCAAAGTAGGGTCAGCCATGAGGTTAGACCACAACAGTTAAGGCTTTATCTAATCTGATATTGAAAACCTCTTAAGGATAGAGGCTACACAACCCCTCTTGGCAACCTGTTAAACTGACTGTTCTCAGAACAACAGCCTTTCTTTATACTCGCTCAGAACAAACTGTTTAAATGGAGTATGTTTAAACTGCAGGAACATTCCGAAATGAAAGAAAATGAAGTGCCTCAGAGAGAGAAAGAAAAGGGACTGAAAGTATTACAAACTGAGAAACGAGCAACTAAAAAGAGACCTATTGAGAATCCAGAGATGGGTAGTGGTCAGAAAGAACAACCAGAGAAAACTTCTAAAAGTTGTGGAGGTGAATGTAAGTATAAAATTCCAAATGAGTAAGTTTTTTGTAATTTGTGCTACTTAAAATACACCTTCTAGTTATTTTATTGTGTCTGCAAAGATTTTTGTGGCATGTCTGGTGTTCAGTACTTTATTTGGGGATACTGGTAAAAGATTTCTCACTTGAGCTTGTGTATTTGGTTAACATCTTGTAAGACAAGCTATGTAATGTAGGAGTTGTTCTGTCTTCAAGTTCAAAACTCTGAACCTGATGTTTTTTAGTGAAGGAATTATTGAAAGTCTGAGTGTATTTGAGTCTTGCACCTCGTTTAGGACCAGTGCCTTCTGAAATGCCCCTATTCAGCTCTTAAAAAGGGTCAAGAAAAGGAAAGCTCCCTTCCTCGTGCTTCATTTTTCTTTTCCTGTGGATGAACAGCTTCTGTCATTTTCTTCCTAGGAGTAAAATTAGTAGAAAAGAACATACAGATGGAATCCTTTTTAATTTGTTTAAACTGCCTAACGATATCTGAATGTATTACAGTGGAACATTTTTCTACCTGGTGGCTTTTTCCTACTTTCAAGCATGTTGCTGCTGAAAATCTGAATTAGTTTCTCCCGCACTCCTTTGCGCATGCAGCTGATATGAAGAAATGAGTTTGTCTGCCCAATCTGATAATTACTGATATTGTGGGTCTGTTAAATAAGATACACACTTTATTATTTGCTCCTGTTAGACTAAGCGTATGCAGTCCTTAA
Source organism: Megaceryle maxima (assembly GCA_024605025.1). NCBI lineage: Eukaryota > Metazoa > Chordata > Aves > Coraciiformes > Cerylidae > Megaceryle > Megaceryle maxima. The sequence continues at coordinate 46,163 of JANHGN010000513.1, read as the reverse complement.
GCTGTATTATGGATATTTTTAATGTTCAGTCAAATTTACAAGGACATTCTTGTGGGAGGCCACATGTAATTTTGAAACTAATTTTGAAACTTTTGGGCTGCATTTGTGACTTCCAGACTGAGGGTTTTCAATGAAACTGAGGGTGGGTGGGTTGGTTGGTTTGGTTTTTTTTTTTTTTTTTTTTTTTTTTTAGATAAGCATGATATGAATGTAAAGGATGCTTTGGTTGAGGCAGCATTCATCTCTTCAGTTGGCATAGTATTCATCTCTTCCTATAACTGCCATTATAAGTATCTGTACTGCTTTCTGTTTTGGTTTTGTTTGTTTGTGGGGGTTTTTTTTGGTGGTGTGTTGTTTGTTGGTTTTTTTGGGTGTGGGTTGTTTTTTGGGGTTTTTTTGGTTTTTTTTTTTTTCCCCCCAGTAATTTCAGACAACAAGAGCTGTGTGACAGAAAAATACTTTGTCTGCAATAGGTTTTGGAAAGTTGAGTTTTCAACAATTATTTTCAACAAGCTCCCATTATTTGCCTCAAGTGAGGATTTCTTCTATTGAGGTCATCCAAGTTTGCTTTAAAGGGGATGTGAATTAAAAGGAAAGCAAATATTTACTTTTTATATGCAAATATTGAGCTCAATGTGAAATCTTTACCTGATTAGTTTTAAATTTAATCATTAAAATATGAACATGACCATAATACTATACCTGAGAGTAGCGATAATCAACTTAAGACTCTGTATGTAACGCAGTGGCAGAAAAGCTGTCCAAAAGGTATTTCTTTGTTATCAACACTTAAAAAACACTAGCTTATTAAACAGATCAAGACCCATCAATTTAAAGTTTGTTTTTCTTACCATAAGCATAGTTCTCATGTTAATGTCCCCTGTGAAATACTTGATTGTTGAAAGATAATAACTTAATATGACTGTAAGTTTCGTGCTGGGCTTGTAGTTTGTCAAGACACCTTACTGACACGCCGTTTAAAAGGATTTTGAGAGACTATTCCAGCTGATGTTTTTATTTCTCAAAACCTAAACCCACTTTGCAGAGATAAGGTGTGTTGAACTAACACATTTAACATCATCCTGGCCTTTTTAAAATATTTTCTAGGAGTTGTAATGATTTTATTTAATCTTACTGTACCAGGTGATGCTCACCATGTAGGAGGGAAGATCCCTTTATATGCAGGCCGTGCATCTAGGTCTGGGAAAATAGGAAGGAAAGCTACTACACCAAGTAAGTTAACCTACCACCTTCAGCAAGAGATGTGCTGTCTGTGTGCGAAGGGAGGATGGACTTGCGGTTTTTTGCAACATGAATCCATTTCTGCTTGAAGAAGAACATCCTCTATTTAAAAAGGAAGAAAACAAGAGTTCCAAGAGATTACATTTTAAGGCATACTTTCCAACATGTAAATTCATAGCAGTAAATGAGTTACATATATGTTATAAAACTGGCTCATCATACACTTTGTCTTTTGGGCTGCATTTGTGACTTCCAAAATAACAAGCAGGAAGACATGCTAGTCCTCCTGCTTGGTTAGTTTTCACTTTATGAACACTGCTGTTGTGCTGTATTTTTATGTATTAGCTCACTTTCATGTCTTCAAAATGCATTGATTCATTTAAAATTTGGAAGTATTTCTTTTTTGCTTTAACTGCAGAATTTGGGGGTTTGATTAAATGATTTTTAAAGCTCCTTTCCAACCCAAACCATTCTATGAATCAATAATTCTCCAGAGCATGTAGCTGGTGAAGCAGATTCTATTTCATTCCCTTTTTTTACCTATGTATACACAGACTTTAATTGGAGGGATAAGTTATGTTTTCTCTGAGACCATAATGATAGGTATTCCAAGAATCTCCTGTTAAAACCTCCTCCTTAGGAGCTTATCAGCTATGTGACTCTTCTTATTTTTGGAACTTTTTAGACTTCAAAAAGTTGCATGAGGCAGAATTCAAGAAAATGCTATCTCTTGATGACTATGTTGAGAGGAAAAAAAAGAAGATTGAAAACTGGAACAGTTCTCTCAGTGAAATCAAGGTGAGGGATAACATGGGAAGATATCCATATTCATTTATTTCCTAAGCCTCTTTGTAAAAGTCCTGGAGATTCTCCTTACAGCAATAAGTAGGTGATCTAACTAGTTATATAAGCTTTTATATATTAACTGTGTGTGATTTATAGGAACCCACAAATAACTTCTCAGCTTTGAGTAAAAATAATTGTTTCACAGTTACTTCTGTGGAGGAACTCCTGGAGCTTTTGTTTACTACTGTTTGAATTGCTGCAGAATTTAACTAAGAGGTTGGATTTTTTTTTTTAAGAGTGGGAATTAAATATTAAGTTCCTCTTTGGACAATGGTTCTTTAAGGCACAAATGACTACATAGGACTTATGTCAATATGGCAATATATGTACTCGGTTCTAGTATTTTATGCGTGCACAAGTGGAAGGTGCTAACGGCCTCTTTCAGAGTGTGGTAGACCTTAGAAAAGTGACACTAATGTATCAATATATGTGTCAATGGACACATCAAAACAGTAACACTGAAAGTCCTGAACTTTACACTTCTCTTTTCCATGGCATACATTATATAGATACATTACTCTTGGCAGGTGCTGGCCAAAAAATCCAGTCTCTTAAAAACATCGGAAAAAGACACTCCACATAATCCTAAGGTATGTGTTTTCAGATCAGTTTAATAATAATAAAAGTAGTTATTTTTAAAATACACTTTTAAAGGAAAAAAGGGAAAAAATGTAGAGACTGTATGCTTCTGATTCACTGTGCGTTTTCCCTTCCTCTTAGCTGCTTTTCTGATATTGTTTTAGCACAGTGTGCTAACTAATGATTTGCTTTTCCCTAGAAACAAGGCAGTGGCAAAACATTTTTATTCAGCCCGAATCTACAGAGAGGCAAATTCTCCACCACCTGCACTCCTAGTAACTTCCAGCGCTCACCACGCACTTCTCTGAAGGCTACCAATCAGAGTATTTTATCTAGGAAATCTTTGTTTAATCCTTCCGTCCTTTCAACAACCAAAATGAACGTCAGGTAAAAAGAAAACCCAAATGACCAGTGAGCAATTCGGTGTAATACCCACGAAATACTCAATGCTGACTGTGATTTGACTTCATTATTTCTACTCCAAACATGAACTATGTGAGACTAATTCCAACTACTAACTTTCAGCCTAGCTTGATGTCTGGTTTACATCTTGCTGTGTTGTTACTGTCTTAAGTCTTCATTTTGATGTCTGATGATAAAGGAATCTTGCATCAATTTCATTTTGCTAAACCAGTTTTGTTACTTTTTACTTCTCTGATAACCTTCACTTCTTGTTTTTTGCATACCAAGCCAAGTTATTTTTCTTCTCTTATTGTGTTAGTTATCCCATTTTATCAGGGAACCTAATAGTCTCTGATATATCTGAATTAATTTATCTTGCCAACCTCATGAAGTTCAACAAGGCCAAGTGCAAGGTTCTGCATCTGGGTAGGGGCAATCCCCAGCACAAGTACAGGCTAGGCGGAGTGTGGACTGAGAGCAGCCCGGTAGAGAAGGACTTAGGTCTGCTGGCTGATAAAAACCTCAGTATGGGCCAGCAATGTGCAAACACATCTTCAAGCCAACCATGTCCTAACATGGGCTGCATCAAGAGCAGTCTGGCCAGCAGTTCAAGGGAGGTGATTCTGCCCCTCTGCTCCTCTTTCCTGAGACCCCACCTGGAGTGCTACATCCATTTCTGGAACCCCCAACATAAGAAGGATGTGGATCTATTGGAGAGAGTCCAGAGGATGGCCCATTAGAGATGATCAGAGGTCTGCAGCACCACTCCTACAAAGATAGACTGAGAGAGTTGGGCCTCTTCAGCCTGGAGAAGAGAGGGCTCCAGGGAGACCTTATTGCAGCCTAACAGTATCTGAAGGGAACCTACAGGAAAGCTGGAAAGGGACTTTTTATAAAGGCATGTGGTGATAGGACAAGGAGTAATGGTTTTAAACTGGAAGAGGCTAGATTTAGATTGGAAATAAGAAGGGAATTAATCACTGGGGGTGGTGAGACAGTGGAACAGGTTGCCCAGGGAAGCTGTGGATGCTCCATCATTGGATGTGTTCAGAAAGAGGTTGGATGGGGCCTTGAGCAACCTGCTCTAGTGGGCAGTGGCCTTGCTGCAGCAGGGAGGTCAGAACAAGATGATCTTAAAGGTCCCTTCCAACCCAAATCATTCTATGTTTCTATGATTCTGTCTTTGAGATTACTTAGCCAGAACTGTATGAAGTATTCCAGGTGAGTCTCACAATGGACTCATCTTTTTGAGGGTTTTTTCAGTGCTTTCTTCTTCTTGACTTCACAACTCCCTCCCCCTGCCCTGATATTGCAACAGGAGCTCATCTTGTGATTGACTACTGTAAGCAGGTTGTTTCTGGCAGATGGGAACCAAGTTGACACCAGAGGAGTTGCTAAATGAACAGCTCATACTCAATGCTCTTAAATCTAATTTCCTTTTAAAACATCACACACACTATTCATTCCCACATGGTAATCTAATTCTCTATTATGTTAATATTTCATGAACTTTTGTTTTAAAAAAGTAAATTTTATTAGTTTATTACTCATTTTTTCTGAAGTTTTGAACAAAAAAAAATTTTAAAAGAATGAATCAAAAGGGCTGTCCATATGGTACTCCATTGTTAAACGTTCTTTCACACAGTTTTCAGCAAAAGCCCTTGTCTCTACTATGTCTTTATTGGTTTCTAACTACTGTATTAATTCCATCTTTATTCAGCTTACCAAACTTTCCACAGTGACTGAAGTTCGGATTTAAACATTCTGTAATTTACCCTTATTCTTCCTCCCCTGCCAACAATACCTGGTTAATCTTGGGTCTCAGTTTTGTTACTTTTTACTCTTTTGAAAACCTTCACTTCTTGATTTTTGCATACCAAGATTATAGCTGCTGGGACTTTTTTGTCCCTGAATAATGAGGTGGGTATTGTTATTATTAAGTCAGTACAACTTCTAATATTGACATCTCCTAATAACTGATTATGGGACTTCTGAATGCTGTTCTTTTGCTATCCACAGGTCAAGATTAAAAGTTTCTTGTGAAATCAGATGTTATAATCTTACTGGCTTTTTCTGCTTTAAATGTGCTGATCTTTGATTTCAATAGATAACAAATGAAACCAATATTCATTCTGCCCCTGGTGCCCTGTCAGATGAGCTTTGTCTTCACTGCAGCCCCACTAGATTCTTAGCAATATGTAAAAAAACCCCAACACTTCCAGAATTTGCTTCTGTTTCTTTTGTCCAAAGATGTGCTGAGGTGGATCCTGCCAGCTGCACTTCATCCATAAACTTGCTAGCCCTCAAAACACAGCTTGCTTCAACATTTACTTGCTGTTTTTTCTGTATTTTTGCAGGCTTTCAACTTATTTTCAATACTTTTTGATAAGGGTATTACTTCATGCAGGACTTTGAATTTTCTTTCATGTGTTTCATGTCATAGGTACACACACATAATCACACATTAAAAATATGTGTATATATGCACATATATCCAGCACGTGTGTGTGTGGGGGGGGGTGTATGCAGGTAACTTGTGTGTTTTGACTAAGACTTCCACCTTCTTACTCTTGTAGATCTCTGAGTCCTAGAGTTCTGTTAATTTTATTTCAGTTTTTCTTAATTTGAATTTTAAAGTTAACAATAATTATATATAATATTTTACTACAGAATCCAAATATAAAGGAAATCATATCTGTTGGTGAAAAAGATCTGTGAACTTAATTGCATCTAAATATATTTGCTTTCCAAAATAACAATAAAGTCAGACCTTTGTAATTCCTAATATTACTTACTGCTATTGATGATGGTTCATAACTTGAAAACTGCCAGCAAAGATATTTTTGATGCAGTTCATGCATAAACTGTGAACATCTTGTACACAGTAAAACTTTCTACCTGTAAGAAACATAGAATGCAGAACCTTCTGTATTGTCATGTTGCTGACTTTCCTAGTAGATGATTAACTTTGTCTTCATATTTCTAATAATTTTCAGGTTCTCAGAAGCCACAAAAGACAATGAGCACAAACGTTCTCTTACCAAGACTCCATCTAGAATGTCTCCATACCTGGAGATCTGCACACCCGACAGCCAGAAGATCTGCAAAGTACTAAGTAGGGAAAACAGCAAGGGAAATGCAAGAAATAATGATCTGACAGCAACAAAGGGTAAAGTGGATGGCAAATATTTGTCTCTTTCAGATTAATACTTTTGCCTTATTGAATTACTATATACAATATTATAACCTAATGTTATGTAAACCCAAGGTTTAATGTCATTTGCTAATTTATGACAATCTTTAGAAAATGAAGTAGTTTCTTTTTGGTTTCCAGTATTTTGACTAAAATGGTTAGTTGATGAGACTTCTATGGTATCTAGGTACCTATACACGAGGGTATAGAAAATTTTCTAGAACTTTTGGAACTATGTGTAGCAAAAGATTCAAATAACAGGTACAGGGAGATATATGAAAGGAGTTCCTGATGCCTTCTTGGAGGTCTCATTCTCCTTGCAGGATTAGTGTGCACCAGGCTTCTAGCTGTGTTTTAGGACCACCTGTTGTTATGAGCCTCAGCAACCCTGATTAACTTGGGAACAAAAACTCTGTAAGAAAAAGCAGAAGTCTTCTGATTTCTAATGATCTCTGCACCAGCACAGCTCTGCTATCTAACCATCAATACCCTTCTATCACCGGTACAGTAGCATGGGTCAGGAACTCAGAGTTTCCTGCCTTGCTGTATGACAATATTGATCATTTTAGGGGTAAAGAAAATTTTTGCTGCTGATTTGAAGATGGAGTGTTCTGGACAAATGCTTCTAATATGAAAATCCACTTGGTTCCAAATAAGTGTAGAGACTAGGAAACACAGTTTGCTCGGACTAGAAAAATACAGGGAGTTATATATACAGTGGCATAGCATAACGAGAGCAAAAGGGCTAATACAACTCCTGCTCTCCCCAGACCTGAAAACTCCTTATTTCAAGTGAGCTGTATTTGTGTAATTCTGCCTTTAGAGGTTGCAGACAGTGGCATTTAATGGCTCTTTGGTCTTGATAGATGTAAGGTGGTCTTCACAAGCGCTTTCCAACTTGTTACGTACAGTGATATTCTTGCTACTATAATTACGGTATCTTGATGCCTTTGTAGTTATTACCCCCTTCAAGTTTGGAGCTCATGCTGTGGAACCCACGAGCACAAAGAAGACATTTGATCTCAAAGCAAGTCTCTCCAGGCCGCTTCGGTATCAGCCACACAAAGGTACTGTGATCCTGTGCCGTCTGTGATGGTCGCACCCTTACATTCAACTGCTTGTAACTTAAGGCATTGATACAAATCCATGGCACAGAAGTTTTTAGTCTCTTTTCCAGTCCCTTTCAATTTCTTTCTGGATTTTCATAGAGTCTGTGGACTGATGTTAAATTTCTATAAAATATATGCTTTAAGAGATGAATAAAAAATCTTTATGACCAAAAGCCCATAAACTTAAGGATGAACATCCTTGTATTGCACTGAATACATGTATGTACAGGAACTATGAGACATTCCTTACACAATGAGGCTTTTTCTTTTTTCCCCAAGTGTACTATTGTGTGAGAAGCTGAACTTTGTGTGGTGAGCATTCTAAGTAGAGTCACCTGTTGCTACCTATAGAAAAACTGCTTGCAGGGAATGGGCTGATGAAACTGCTAGTACAGCTAAAGAGGCTTCTCATCCTAAAGTCAACAAGTAAAAATCCAGGCCTGCTAGTATAAAATTAGCAATAAGAAGTTAAGCACACAATTACTAAACTAGTTATTCATTAGTCTCTCTTTTTGCCCCTAAATTGTAGGACGACTAAAACCTTGGGGAGAATTTAAAGAAAATACTGTCCTAAATAAGTCCGCCAGTAGCAATGTTACTTCCCGTAAGAAAGATTACAAACAGCCACGTCTCCAGACAAGGTTAGTACACCACTAGCTTTTTATGGTGTTATTTAAAATGACTTTTTTGTCTCTTTATGATTTAAAGATGCAGAATAATTCTATATTAATTTTTGCCTCCAGTAGCCTGTCTAATATCAGGAAGGCCATAAAAGGGGGCAGCTATGAAGCTGATAGATTCTTACTCTATGAAAGCTATTGGTGGTAGTGTTTGATTTGTCTTCACCTTGGAAGAAGCTGTGAATATTGACATGTTGTTACCGTGATTGTTAGACCTGTACATCTAGGTAGAAGTATTTGCCTGAATATTTGGATTCAGTCTGGAATGGTACAGTTATCTCTGCCCACAGCAAATGCCACGTGCTGGTTAAATAGATGTTAAGCCTCAGTCAGCTGCATATTCCTTTGGTTGCTTGTGTCTCTAACTTTACTATAACTTGATGTGGACTTTTTTTTTTTTTTCCCTTTAGGGAAGAAAGGCGTGAGAAACATGAGGAAGAGAGAAAAAAGAAAAAGGCTCAGGCCCTCAGAAACCGTAGAGGACTGCCTGCAGATTAGGAGGAATAAGAAAAATCTAAGAAATTACTGTAAATACTGTTCTTGTTGTGTAAATATTTGTGCTGTCTGTGTGTATGGTTCAGGTTGCTATTAGCTAGTGGAATCCAGAGAGCATTGAATAAGACCTTCTAATGCATCTGAGCATAATGGTTTAGTGATCAGCTTCTCTAATGAGATGAGAGTGCTACAGTTTTAGAAGCTTAGAACTATCTCTAGTTGCTTATTGCTGCTTTCCTTTAACTAAGATATTAAAGGAGAAAATATAAATGGAAAAAAAAGATGCTCAAAAAGCTTCCTTGCAGCTTCTCCACTAGAATGCATGTTACTCCACTTTGGATAGCAAGCTTTAGAAGATTCCACAGGTAAATTACAGGAGTTAAAGATGTCTGCTTGTTGTGTTCTACAGCTCAATCCTTAAATTCTGTAACAGGTTACAGCAATTACTCAGAATTTCTAATTGCATGCCTATGAAGTAGGGAATTTCCAAAAGAAGTAAAAAATGTAAGCTCTCTGGAAAGCTAGAAGCTTACAGTATAATTTCATTGTAAAGTACCACTGTTTACAGTTGTGACATTAAAAAAAGTGGCTTTACAAATTACTGACTGGATGCTTTGAACAGTTGAAGTTGTTTTGTTTCTTGCTATGGTAAATAGCAGATGTTAACAAAATTCTGCTTTTTATCTCTATGATGCTTAAAAGAGGTTACAGTAGTGTTGAGGCATATTCAGTATGTTAGACTTAAAAGCTGTTATTGTTACTTGAAAAAAATAGATTAAAAAAGCTGTATGGATTTATCATGGATAGAGTTGTAAAGGTAACTTAGCGTTTGTAATCTCAGCTAGAATTTTGATCAAATAATAATTTCAGTGAATTTAGTGTACTAGCAAATATGCTGAAATGCCAAGAACAAGCATTTTTTTATATAGTTTTTTTGGGAAATAAATATTTTGTATATATCCCACTTATCACTGATTTTATTCAGCGTATCACTTATAACTACCTCCTTAGCGTAGCCAGAGTTTTGTTCACACTTCTATTTACAACTCTGCGTTGTCTTCTGTGACATGTTTTTCTTGCTGCTTAGCCTGCCTACCACTTTAGCAAATGTTTGTTGCATTACCTTTATGAATGATAACCATCACCCCTCTTTTGCCCTTAAGCTATTTAATTCTGTACAAAAGGAAAATGGTAGTACAAGACCGTGACCTCTTCTGGGTAAAATAAGTACATCTGATAGTTTTAGACTTAAACGAGGTGACTGCAGAGAAGACTTGTTTGTGGTATGGAAACAAAACTATTCAGCACTTGTTCTTTAAAGTGTTTCTTAAATTACCAAAACCCAGACTTCTCAGAAAAAGGGAGGTATTGAGCTTCTGTGCCCCCAGCTGAGGCTGTGACTTCTTACAGTTCAGCAGAGTTAAGCTAATTGCACCCCTCAGAAGCATGATCTGCTCTGTGACGGTGCTCATCGAGCTGAGCTCGCCTCCTCAGGGAGCAGGCAGTTTCCCCAACCCACCCTTGGAGCACTACTTCTGTTGAACAGCCTCAGCTCTTACAAAGCTGTAGGACTATCATCCACAGCTCTAAACTAACAGCTAAGTCCCCTGCATAGCTACTGTTTCAATCTTGGGCAGTGGCAGCTTTTTCTTTTTTTAGGTATTCTGATGAGCCAAAGCTCAAGGTTGAAACACATCTGCCTTTTCTACTTCAGCTCTCTAAATTTCAGCAACTGAGTCACACTTCAGCACCATTCCTCAAGGTATTAATTCTTATCATACTTTTTCCAGTTTAAAACTAGCAGATAACGGTGTTTATCAGCTCTACAGATCATACACTGTAGACAATGAAATGGCACAAAAAAGCTACAACAAGGTCATGAAATACTTTTATTTCTCTAAAGGTCAGGATGGAGGCCAAAACTTACCCTGTCAAGAGTCACTGCTTTGTAAGAGTGCATCACAACTCTCCTCAGGCTCTGTTCCAGTCCATGTGCAGAGTCTTCCCAGGATTCTGTATTTGGCAGCTTGAAGATGCCAACGGTGTCACTCCACTCAGCTTACTAGGGTCTATACTTCATGCACTGATCTCTTTAATATTAATATAGAATCTTAATGTGCTTTACAACAAGGGGAAGTGTTTTATAAAAATGAAGCAAGCCTCTGAAGAATGTCCCCAAGGACACCAGCCCAACTTAGACTTTAGTATACTTTTGATATGTTTCATAGGCAAATTCTTCTGTGTGAGCTCTATCATTTAGCAGTCCAATAAAATCTATCTCCAGCTGGAACGGACCATCTACTTTATCTCCGATTGTGAATCCAAGGGTACTAACCTAATGAAAAGATATATACATTGCAACATTATAAACACTGTTAATTAAACACAATTTCACCTACCAGTTCCATATTTTTACAAACAATTCATTACACTCTGCTTTAAACCAGCATGTGTTCAAAATGAAGCAGTATTTCTCAAGGATTGAACACTTGACCACCACATTTTTGATAGTTTCCCCTGGGGGCCTCTACTTCACATTTCCCTCTGCTGCTTTAATATGTCACCAACAACCTTTCAGAGACCCCCTGTGTCAGCAGTTCTCAGAACAATCTGGGTCACCAGCAGCAGGCCACCTCTTAAGCCCTGCTAGAAGTGCAAGTCTAAGCTGTGACTGATTTTAAGGACTGATGTACACACATGAAAATAATGTTTAGGATGTGTCAGATGAATAATGGTAGGCTGAGGCTAAATATATATTGCAAGTGTACATTAGGTTTCTTTAAATAAGTTATAAAATTACACTTCCTAGTATATGCAAATGCATAGTTTTTACCCTGAAATACCAAGCATGACATAACAAGGAATGAAAATTAAGTGGAGGATGCTTAGGTCAAGTACTGTTTTATCCCTTTAATTCCTAGTAAGTGTTTTTAAATAATTCTATTTTTATTTACCATTTTGAATAACTGTACATTTCAAATCCTGATAAATTCTTCAGTGTCTGTATTTAAATGTAGGACACTTAAAACAACCTTCCATAAAGCATATTTTTGCTGTAGTTGATCCACCTTAATATGATTCACTTGCTTTCTACAGCCTTTACTTCTGTTTTAAAACAGATTGTTTTCATGCTGACAGTGCTGCCAGTTACTGAATTGCTCTCAAATTTATTTTTTTTTTTTCCTAATTTGTTTGTGGTTTTGGTTTGGTTTTTTTTTTGTTTGTTTTTCCCCACATTAAAGTAGGAATGAAATGCAACATTCCAGGTGACTAATGCTGATTCAAGTAATGGGCTTCTTATTTTTAATCCCCATATATTTCTAGCATTGCTACTTTTCTTTTTGGTAGTTGTGGTATTAAGCTGCCCTCAATTACATACAGGAGAATCACTGAAATTTAAAAAAAAAATGTCTTCTCCTGTGAACCAGTCTACCTGATTGCAGAAATAAAAATACTCAACACATCTACTTAACATTTAGATTACAAAGCCTGCAAAAAACCCTAAAAAGGGTGTGTAGCATCAGTTTACAGCTCATCATCAAGGTCACCAATACAGTAGATCTTCAAATAAAATCTCACAATAGGATATCCCTGAGTCTTCTGCCAGGAATAAAGTTTATGATACTTATATTATTTTTGGCAGTACTCTGCCAACTGGCATTTTAGATTTCTTAGTCCCTTTGATCATTCCCCCCCAAGAAAACAAAAGAAAACTTTTTTTTTTTTTTAAGCCAAGTAAGTTGTGCATTTTTTCCTGGTTATGTAGATGTTTTAAAAATAGTTTTTCAAGCTCCTTTGAAGTAAACTGATACTGCTATCACAAAGTAGAATAATTTAAAGCCAAAGGCACAAGACACAAGAATAAGTACCTTATAACAAGAAAAGGCCCTTCAATTTCAAATTCACAAACATTAAAGGGCTTGTAAATTATCTGTATTATGACAATATAATCTTAAAGAAATTTTTGACAGATAAAGCCTATGGAAAACTTGCCTTGTCTAACCAGATAGGATGCTGGTCATCCTGGACTCTTCCCCGACTGGAGAGAAAGAATTTGGAGAAGGGAATCTGACATAAGCAAAACAAAACCAGATTTTAGTGTCACTAGTACATAAAACAAGAGCTTATGAAAAAAAAAAAAAAAAAAAAAAAAAAAAAAGCCTGTCTTTGTAAATGAAATAAAGCTCTGCTACATTTTGTACCAGTACTAGCTGCGTACAGAGAAATGGGCCATGTTAACCCTTTCATTGACTGCTCACAGACAGCTCTAGGCTGAACATGCTGTTCTGTGGTGGCCACCTGTAGCCGTTGTGCAGGATCATTACCCTGTTAGGACACAGTAAGAAGCTGTAGCACAGAAAGTGGCTGTTTACATTGAGAATATCTCCTTCGAGTAACATGTCAACATGAAATAGAAATGACTGGAATGTGTGGCACATGTGTGTACCAACAGCTGTACCCATAGTGCACAGCCAGCAACGACAAACTGATTTTTCGCTTGACTCCTCAATGATTCAACAGTGGGCTGTTCTCATACAACTCAACAGCAGTATTACAAAGCACTCAGTGCCAATTCACAAGGATGTGCAAACCTCCTTAATGCTATCATCAGAAAATTACAGAAGCTCCCCCAATGTTCATCACTAAAGAGCCAAAACTCCCACTTCTTAAAATCTTCGTTTGTGTCACAGATTTGAAGGCCACAAATAACAAACCACACATCTGAGTCTCTGACTGACTCCAGCGAGCGAGCAGGTTAAGTAAATCCTGTCACAGAGTCTGACTCCCATTTGCATTACAGGTAAAAAGAGTTATCACAGAGAATGTTCCTGGCAACACCCCCTAAGCTTCAGCTGCTGTATCTGTTCTATTACTCCAGCAATGCCTAACAGCAGCTCTTCAGGTGAGCCCACAGTGGATCACAGTGTGCCCTCCCACAATCCACTCATTTACAATTTTGGGTATTCCCAAGCTGAAGGCACATATATGTTGTATAATACATGACAGCAACATTGCCTGAACTTGCAGCAATAGCGCAAATGACTGTTAAAAGAATTCCCCTTCCACAAAGCTATGTCCAGGACCCCAATACAGTCTTGCTAGTGTGACAGACTCATTAGTTCACCTTTATTTCCTCCCAGTATGGGCCTCCTCGGGTGAACATGAAGTAGTTGTAGAGATCATCCTTTTGATGAGAGAAGTACGGGTCCGTATAAATGTTTACCATCCAAGGTCTGCCATCACCACGGACACGGAAATACAGACTGTTGAAGTTTGACCAGTCGTAATACTTCTTCCTACCAAAAGATCCCTACAAATTATTAATAAATAGAATTATTCCTCCTTAATAAAGGCAAAAGGCCATTATGAAGAGCAGTGTACCACCACTTTGATCACTGCCCTCATTACTATGTCAAATAGTATATCTGCTGTGACAATGAAACCGAATTACTCTTTCATCATGCTAGCTGCTGATCTCACTGTAATTCCTTCAGCACTGTATTAGAGCCCACAGACCACAGTATTACAACTCTGAGGACTCTGAGGGAAATGGTGGAGTCACCATCCCTGGAGATATTTAAAAGACCCGTAGATGTGATGCTGAGGGACATCATTTAGAGATGGCGTTGGCTGTGCCGGGTTAATAGTTGAACTTGACCTTAGAGTTCTTTTCCAACCTAAACAATTCTATGATTCTATGATTTATTTTACAGCACTACAATAGTTACATATTGACTGTCCTACCAACTCAGAAGTGATAGGATGAGTAGATCATCAGTACATTAATACAACACCTGTGGATACTTGATTTTATAGTTTTGCCAGTTTTGAGCCTTTTTACTTAAATAAAGAAAAGCCTCTGTATTTGTGTTTTCACCTTCTGATTTCAAATTGAGTTATAAAGATGGACTGATACACTCCACTACTTAAGAGTTACGAAGTGAAAGTTTGAGTCACATTTGCACAAGTCAGCACTAATTTCAAAGTGTTATTTTCTGCTAATGGAAGAAAAAAAAAAAAAAAAGGTGAGCTCATTCACCTGAAAGTTTGATGAATAGGCCAAGTTAAAGCCCAGAAAATTTGTCCTTATGACACATTCAAATAACTTCAAATTTAGAGGGATACTTGCTTTAACTGTATGAATTTTGGATATAAAGGTTCATTACAGATCCTTCATTTGCAAGGAGGCTGCAAGCATGGCTGTCTTAATGAGTGGATGCCCTATTGCATATCAGTAAACAATGAAACATATTCTTTTACTAAGAAAGAAAAAAAAAAAGGAAAAAAAAAAAAAAGCAAGACATTTGTCCCTTCTAGGTCAAAGGATACAGCAGCAATTATGTCCCTGAAGGAATATCTAATACTCCAGAAAGCAATCAGTTTCAACTGCACTACATAACAGTCCACCTGTTGTCACTGAGATTACTCAAAAACACTCTATGCTTAAATAACAGAAGCTGTACTTACCATTAGTGGTTTCGCTCTCATACTGCAATACCCACTGTATTTTGTCTCCCCATCACGAGGTACTTCCGTATTGAGGGTCCCGTACAGCAGAGCACCCTGGTTATTCCTACCCAATTTGAGGTAAACTTCACTTTTCCCTCCAATCTCTACATCAGAGGAAATAACCCATTTATTCAAATCTTCTTGGCTCCGAAACTCCCACACCACCCTTGTCTGTTCCAGCAGGTACTGCTTGAACGAATGGCCTCCGGGTCCTACTAAGTAATCTTCGGTCTCCTTCTTGAGCATGCTCAGCTGAGTCTTCAAGGTTTCAATGCCCTTCTTAAAACTGAAATCTACATTTTGCCAAGATGGTTTTTTCTCAGGCTGTGACCCTGGCCTCCTGTAGCTGCTATACAATTTTGATGTGGAATTGCTGAGGAGAGGTCCAAGTAAGGGGTGCAAAACTTTGTGCCTGCAGCATCTACCATGCAAGGAAGCACCGTTCAGCAACGTGATAGTCAGAGCCATATCGGTAAACTTGAAGAATTCACTTCCAGTAATGCAATTAACAGGCTTGAAATTAATTTAACAGCAAAACCAGTATCCAGAGCTATCTTACTTCAGTTACTGTAGTTTATGTCCACCTTTAATAAACAGGAAAAAGATTAAAAAAACCTACATATAGGATGCTTGTAAAACTGTTTAATTTTAAAACCAACATTTTAACTAAAAATCTTAAGCCATTAGAAAAAAAAAAAATAGCATCAACCATTACACTTCCACAGAGTCACAGTTTACTTAATGATTTCCACCCTGTGTGTTCCCCCCTCCCTGTGATGTGAAATACCCATGCAAGTAAGAAAAAATAAGTAAAATACTTCAGATAAAACTGAAAAGAGAAAAAAAAAACTAATTCCTTTTCAACAATTTCATTGTAGGTTTTAGTACTCTGAATAACACCAGCAAAAACAACTTCAAAAAAAACTTTTATGCAAGATGGCATCTATATAACTGCAAAGTATCCCCTGCAAGAAAATTGACAAATCCACAACAGGCAGACCCTGCTGCCATATGGGCCAGAACAACAGTCTCATCTGACGGTCACAGATGACTTTTCGTATCTGAAGTCCTGCAGCTGCCACAGTACATGTTTCTTCCATACATCATCCAGCCACTTACCCCCTCAACATACCCAGTTTAGAGTTACAGAGAGGTTTGCAAAGACCAGAGAAATTAACATGAAAGACTGTTATTCAACAGGGTTTTTTATAAAGCTTCAGAAAAATCTTCTCTTTGCTTCTCCCTGCATCACTGCTGGTAGGAACACCTATGCCACATTGCTACTTTCCAGTTCACCAGGGAGAGCTTTAATGTTCAGTTCTCAGTACAGAGGCTATTATCTCTGACTCATAAAATTATACGGACTAGTTACCTGGTTTGGGTTTTTTTGGTGCTTTTTGTTTGGGTTTTTTTGGTTGGTTGGTTTTGTGTGTGTAGGTTTTTTGTTTGTTTATTTCTTTGCTTTTTTTAAAAGACAGAATAAATCCTAACCCAATGTCAAATCTTTTCTGAGCTATTAAGAATAGCACCAATCACTTTGTATATATCCAGTATATACCACACACCTTCCCCTACTCACGGTAAAATTCACTATTATTCTTACAATCCAGTTAAGTTACACACCCTGGACTAAATTCACAATGTAGGAATTGAGATTTTCTCTATAAACTCAGGCAGCGAGTTGGAAGGCAAGTTCCTACAAACAAAACCCCGTGCACAGGGGTACCGGGCTCCCCAGCCCGAGGTGACGCACCCACCATGAGAGCCGCAAGAGCCCTAACCATGACCCCGGCCCATCTCCCTGTCTCGCCGGCAAACCTGCCCCTATCCGAAACCTACCGGGCAGAGAGGAAAGCTGCAGAGAAGCCGCGGCCAAGCTGATCCCCGCTCAGCACAGATTCGCCCTTGTTTCCTGCCAGTACCAAGCAGAAAATAGGAGATTAAAATTTTACTTTTGCCCGATTTTTGCCGCTCCGCGGCGTTTCGCCATTACACCGGCCTAACGCCCGCACCGCTCAGCAGGTACAAACCCTCGACTTCCAGCGACGCTCTCGCTTGCGCCTCACCGCATCCACACGGCGAACCGCGCCTCGGCCTGGGCACCGGGCCCACCCCGCCCGCCCTTCCCGAGGCCGGGAGGGCCGAGGCGAGGTCGGGAAGCGGCGACAAGCGGTAGCGGCCTCTCCTCAAAACCAGCCTCGTCGACACCCCACCCACCGCACCGCTCGGCAACCGGCGGCCTCCCCAGCGCTGAGACGCCGTCTCACCTTCCCGCCGTTACCGGCAGGTCCCACCGCTTCCGGGCCCGGCAGCGGAACACGCGCCGCTCAGGTTCCGGCGGCGGCGATAACCACAAAGCCTCCCGCCCTCACCGGTAACGGAAGCGATTATCTTTGCTCCACGCCGCGAGCGAGGAGAGGTCGCAGCGCGGTGCCGGGGAGTTTAGTCAGAAATATCTTTGTGCTTAAAGAGCGACTGAGCGCATAGGAGGAGATACTTGTTTTGTGATCAACGTGTCGGCGGAGGAGGAGCTCGAATAAACGCTGACGGAGGCCGACAGCGAGGCCGGGAGTGGCGAAGACGAGGCGGCAGCGGTGGTGCTGCTGCCGCTACCTCCTCCTCCTCTTCGCCCCTCTCCCCTCTCGGGCAACCGCCCCGCCCTCCTTCCCGCCCCGGCGCGGTGCGCATGCGCGGTGCCCTTTGTGTCCCGGTCGGGCGGGCGGCGCGGGGCAGGCCGGGCCGCTGTGAGCGCCGCGCCGCCGCCGTCGGCGCCGGGGCGGGGAAGGGGGGTGGGGGGAAAAGCCGGCTCCGCCATGGTGAAGAAGCGGAAAGGCCGCGTCCTTATCGACTCCGATACTGAGGATAGCGGTAGCGAGGAGAACCTAGATCAGGTGCGCGGGGCAGGCCCGGCCCGGCCCCTAACGCGGGGCCTGGGATCTCCGGCCCGCGCAGGGCTCGGTGCCGCCATCCCCTCCCTCGTTCCCTCGCTCCCGCCCGCGGGTTGCGCGCCGCTGTCTCTCTCCTCAGCCCGATGGGGGCCCCTGCGGCCTCAGTGGAGAGAGCCCCGCTCCCCTTCGGCGAGTCCCCGGCCTGCCTCTGGCAGGCGGCCCGCGTTGGCGGGTTTCGGGGGCTCTGTGCAGGGGGGCCCGGTGCTCGCAAGAGGGGCGGCGCTCGGCGGGACGGAGTGGCGATGTTCCGGGGCGGTTTGGCCCTAAGGGGGGAAGCGAGGTTCGGCTGCCGACGGTGGTCACCCCTCGGGTAGTGGGGGAAGAGGCCCGAAGGGGTTGGGCAACTTTTCTCTGTGCTGCTCTCGCACGCCGGCTGAGCAGCGTGTCAGGTCCTTGCCTCCCGCCGGCCCGGTGAGCCCCGCGGGGCAGGCGAGCTCCTGGGGCGGTTCTTCACGCGTGTTCAGTGCTCCTTCCTCAAGCTGAGCGGCTGAGCTGGGGGAGCTCTGGTCGTGGGAAACTGCGTGCAGCTAGGAGCCTGTAGGTTTTACAAGGGAGAGTATTTATTTATCATCAGGGCATTTCCTGGGATTGGAAGTTCGATGTCTGGTGTCACTTCGACTGTGTTGGGGATGTAAACGGAACTCTATCCAGGGGGCTGCTTTCAAAGACTCGTCCTTTGGTGTAGCAGGTGTTGATGATGTGATGATGTGATTCAAATGGTGAATAAAGACATTATAGGTGAGGTGTGTTACAGCTTATATGGCAGGGCTTCCTCTGGAGTGAAGTTATGCTGAAGCCTACCGAAGCCTCCATGTCTGATGTAATTTATGTGCTGGACCTTTGGGGGTTTTAATATAGAAACTGTTGCTATGTTGCAATAAAAAGTCTTCCCAAACACTCAAAAATAGTTTTGCAGCTTGGAGCTTCAGAAAAATCAAAATGAAGTCTCTGTTAGACAAATGTACTGGAGCAGAGCATGCCCTTAATGCCATTGCATATTGCACACCTCTGGAGTCTTTAGAGCTGCCAACATCTCAATGCTAGTGTACTGGTTTGGTAGTTTCTTCAGAGCTTGAAAATACAAGGAGTTGGCCTAGCTCTAGCACAGATCAGGCAATCAGTGCTGGTGGTATGAATAACCACATGGTTCTGTAGCTGTTCCATCGTTCACTGAAAGCATACATCTGCAGCTGTAACCGAGTAGTAGGTGCTTCCTCCTCCACTTTCGTAGCAACTATAACAGGAGGAATATGTATGGGCAAGAGTAAGCAGAGAGAATCAATGTTTGTGGTGTGATTGAAGGATGAGACTATCCTGAGTGAGGCCCCTGTAGGTTAGATGTCTGACAGCTTCCCTGGGCAATCTAGGCTTGTTGACTCAAAGGAGTAGGAGCCTTTCTAATAAAGTGTCTTGGAAAACAGAACAAGGGTAGAAAGAAAGAAGGAAAATTACTTGGAATAAAAGTAGTGGCAAATATGCAAAAAATATCATCCAGAGAGGTAGTCTGGGTTGAAGGACTACTTAGAGACAGTTGTGAGAGAGAAATTCTAGAAAAGGACTGTAGAAAATATGAGGAGCTTCCTGAAGAGAACTATTAATTGTACAAACGTGCTCTCTTGATATTACATGCCTTCTTCAGAGAAAGGTTTGTAAAATGCCATTACTAATGGAAAGTTTCTTTGTTGGGAAGTAGCCTAGGCCATCAGTTTCTGCAGTGTTTACATTTTTATTTGAGGTACTAAATTAGTATCCATTTGCTGTGGAAGTGAGCTTCCAGTTGTGAAACTAATGCAAACCAATCTAGTATTGACTTCCTAAGGCTGCAGGAGTTGGTGTGACTGTATTTCCACTCACAGCTAAAGTTCCTCAGCCCCAGAGCAATGTTTTTAAGAGCAAATTATGTGTCATGGACTACAAAGACAGGAACGCAGCTTCAGAACTGTTTCTTTTATACTACTGCTTCTGTCATCTGAACAAGCTATGAACATCAGATAATGAGACTGAGAACCATTTAGTTCTTTGCACTGGTGTATGTTGCCTTTGCTGGGCTTCCTTTGGAGAACAGCTCTCCTTAGTTCACAGACTTGGAGCTTGGTGCCTGCTCTGTGTCTATCCAAGCCTCAAAGTGTGTTCAGTGGTGTGTAGGGACAGTGAAAAGGAATTGAACAGGCTGATTAAATATTATCAGCCATGACATAAAATGTATAATTGCAAACATCTCTTTTGTTTAGAAGAAGTTGCTGCGCTCTAGTGATATCTAGCTTTTTGGGTTGATGCTACACAATGTAGCTTGAGTGATTTTGATCTATTACCCAACCCAAATAAAACAGACCTGGATGTGACTCTGAAAGTAACTTATCTTATGTCATTTATACCAAGAAAGTAATGGTAGTAGTATTTATTTCTTATAGCTTGTTATCCTCAAAAGCCTTTTGTAGCATCCAGTTGTATTAAAATCGCATGTGTGTATATATATTTGAAACATAAGTAGACTTTGTTCCTTAGTCAGTGGGGATAATCATGTTGCTGGGATGTTCTCAAATACCACAGAGAAGGTGCAAGTGCACTGACCTGGGATGCAAAAGATAATTATGACATTTTAAAATAAATGTGTGGTCTTTCATACCAGGAGCTCTTGTCATTAGCCAAACGGAAACGCAGCGACTCTGAAGAAAAGGAACCCCCTGTGAGCAAACCTACAGCATCTTCAGACTCAGAGACATCAGACAGTGATGATGAGGTGAGTTTGTCTTGTTATTAGCAACATTACTATGGGTTATTTGTCTGATTGAACCTAAGCAGTGAAAGTGCATTTATCATATGGTATAGTCATAAATATGATTTCATAAAGTGGGTCATCAGTGAAACCCACCAAGCCCAGAAGATATGTGCTCAGAAATACTACTTTTTCTATTTTAATATGTTTGAATTGTAACTGTATGCAAAATAGTCTGAAGGTCTCTAGAGAAGATGACAGCCTATTTAATCCCATGTTCATATGGTCTGGTGATATGCCTGCTTAAAATTAGTGTTTTTCCTGTGTAATGCTTGTGGTTAAATCAGCAGTGAAGCTGCTAAAGCTGGATTCTGAATTAAAGGAGAGAGGTTTTCCTCATTGTACAAAAGCATGAAGGCAAGTCGTACTATATTAGAGGTTGTAAAACTGTTCTGTTTAGCTACTTTGATTCTCCAAGAACTCTGCTGTGAGCTAGCTTGCCTGGTCATTTGAATGTGCAAGATTGTGTTTTGTTTTGGTTTTATTTTATTGGCATTTTTAAAGAAAGAGAATCAAGGAAGATTTCATCTGTGCTTTGTTCTAGGGCTTAATCAATTCCTTATATAGTGGTGCTTATCTGCTAGATTTGTTTTTCATTATTTGTACTTGTTACTACATTCTAGAGCTGATTAGAAGTCTCTGCTTTCATCTATAAGTGAAAATTGAGATAGACTTACTGAAAGAGAGACACTCACAAAGAGGTCATACAGTTATTTGAATAAAACCACTTTCTTGAAGGCTTACAAATGTCTTTTGCAAGCTTTCTGCACAACATAGTGAAGTCACTTATTCCATCTATTCTTAAAAATTTAACAGGGAGCTATTTGAGGTGAATTTTTTTTTCTTCTGAAACTACAGGAAGGATTATTCATTGTGACAACTTGAAGACCAATAGGGTCAGCCAGGTGATGAACTATTAACTATTATGCATTTGTAGTGTAGCACAGTTCTTCCAGTGACTGTAAAGAACATGTGGTTTAATTTTTTTTTCTGAGGCATTTCTTTAAATAAATACGCTTGGAACTATGTTTCAATCCATCATTTTCTTATATATATATATATATAAATTGACTGTTGTATCTAAGATATGCTTAAGACACAAGGAGAGAGACAACAGTGAATAGACTGTATAGGTTACATTTGTTATAGGATGACCACTTAGTCTGTCACTCCGTGTGTTTGGTGCTACTGGCACACAGCTTATTCTAAGTTCTTATTCTAAGGTTCTTGTTCTTCCTTTTATCTTTATTCTAAGCTGTGTGGAGAGACCAGCTTGTTTGGAAAAGTAGACTTGGGTGTAGAGAGCATGTTGACAATAAAGCCTTCTTCTCTGAGTTTATATCTGAAAACTGACAGGGTAGATAATATTATTCAAATCACTTTTTTACCTTGCATAACTACAAGTGAGGTTTGCCAGTCCATTATATATAGAATATGACCTGTTTGCGGAGACCTCGCAGACACGGTAGTATTGCTATTGCATTATGTGCATTTGATTCTCTTATCTGTATACCCTTTCTAATTTATACTTTGTTCTTCCTGACCTCCATGCAGCAAGAGGGAAAGATTTAGAGAAGAGGTAATTAGGACACTTGCTTCTATTCCTGTGCCTGAAAAATGCATTCTGAACTGCTGCTTGTCACAGCAGGGTGAGACAGGCTGGCTTATAACACTTCTGCTTCTGCCAGTCGTGTGCATCCCTAGGCCTGATTACACTACTCCTGCTGAACAATTTTGGTTTTAGTCAGTGTTCTTGTGGTTAGTTTGAAGTTTTCTCAGCCTTGGGGGCTGGAAAGGGGGGGGGGGTGGTCTAAAAGTTGAAAATGTCTTAGTGGACTTCCTGTGAGATGAGCACCTTGAGCAAAAGCATGGAAATTGTTGCCCTGGGCAAATGTGCTTAATCATACCCAAGTGCCTTCCATGCAGGTTTTGTAGCCTGCACATCCTTTGTGGTTCCTGGTTAAGTGCTAAAGGTTCCAGGTTTGTCACTGTGTTGCATGTACAGGAAAGGAGCCTGAATATCTGCTTCAGAGGCTAAAGCTGCATTCTGCATATTTTTTTTTTTTTAATGGGAGAAAAGGTTGTGGGGCATAGTACAGAGAAAGAACATTTTGGAATTGCAGTATAACAGCGTGTACAAATCATGCCACATCTATACAGCAGTGCCCAAGGGATTTCAGTAGATCTTTAATGTTACCTTTTGTGTGTCTCAGTGAGAACGTGCTTCTGTGAAAGCTCTTAGCTACATCAGGTGTACATGATGCAGATGCTGGGTTCAGTAACGCTTTAAGGACCTCTGTGGTCTGAATCAAGTTACCAAGCCAAGGGACCAAAGGTGAGTTGCAGTCAATGAAATAGGAAGGATGTTCTGAACCATCCACTGGTGGGTCTGTGGAATGTGCATGACTGAATTGACTATGAACTGTTGTTTGGAGAGCTGATAAATAGCACCGACTGCAGGGCTTTGCAATAAGTACTGCTTTCTCAAAGAGATGTACTAAGACAGACAAAGATGTGGAGGCAGACAGTTCATTTATCTGAGGAGCAACATGTGCCCTTGGCTACTTAAGAGCTCACCATCCCAAACTATTAGTCTTCTGCAATTAACCAGTGTAGTGTTAGCCACGTTACTATTGGAGCTACTGTGCTAGAGATATGCTTTTTGAAGATGTGTGTGGATGGTGTTCACCAGTGGTAGCAGGTTAATTCTGGGTTCTTGTTCTTCCTTTTATCCTACTGTTGTTGCTTACAGTAAGAGAATTATTTCTGCTGCGTGGTGAAACTGGGATGACTTCTGCAACAACTTCATTAGCATCCATGTAGATTAGACAAAGTCACAATGCTGTAGGGGCTCCCATTTGTTTCTCTTGGAAGGTTTGTTGTTAGCAGTGCTGGTGTAAGTCTGTGCATCCTTCTACACTCATTCTGATGTAGGGGCTTTATTTGTGCCTTTTCACAGCTCTAGGTCATAGCAGAAGATAGTTCCAGGACAATAAAAGTTGTATCATGAATGCTTGGTGCCAGACTGGAGCTTAGTGAGGAATATTTGCTTCTATCTTTATTTGCAAACGTGCAGATTCTTTAGGAAATAGAGTTGAAGATCTATGGGACAGAGGAGGAGGTGAGCAGTGAGGAAATGAGCAGTGCATCTAGTGAGGAAATCAGTCTCGATTAACAGTCGGCCTAGGAGGTGGCTTTATGCCCCTGTAATGAGGAAAGGACTTGAAAGTTTGGATCTACTACTGCAATTGAAGTTAAGAGCACTCTAGTAAACCACAGATTAACAGAAAGCTGCCTGTGTTCGTTCTGGTTTGGGGGGTGTCTTCTGTGGGTTTGTAGAGAAGGCGATGCTAAATGTCATCTTTTCCTGTGTGCTTTTAGTTCATAATACTGCTTAATTACACCTTCAGGAATTAATGGGCCCTCCAGTCCCGCCGAGGCCTTCGCCAGGCTTTTTTTTTCTAGCTCGTGAAATTTGAAATGGGTTGTGCTTTAATCTTCTTATACAGCCTTGTAGGCTGCATGCTTTGTAACTGACTTTTCTTGGAGATAGTTTCCTTCAGCTATTAAGGGGTGCAATAGTAAAGCTTTCCTTAAGAAAGAGAGGTGCTATTACTTCCCCCAACCCATATAGAGCACAAGTGCAGATCTGAATAGTGCAGGATCATTGTATGGAGGCTGGTGTGTCCCAAGAAGTAATGTGAACCAGCTCTGGACAAAATAGGTATAAAATTTGGTATGCAAGTAGCTTCTTTAAATTGCAAACTAACGTGGGGATAATTTCAGGAAACTTGATTTATGTGGTATGAGAGTCTGCAGATGCTCTGAGGTGGAGCATGTTGCTCCAGAAATAGAATCATGGAGGTATTGGAATTGAATATGTGATTTTATTTAATTTTTTTCACTGCATGAACTTCTCAGGGAGTAGTTTTTGCTGAGAACAATCCAGTTGTAAGGCGCTGTGTAATATCTAAGAAAGTCTTTAAACCTTTGTTAGTCCAGATGATGCTTGCTGCCGGATGATGATCGAGCCATGCAAGGCACTTGTTGACCAAGTGTTTTATGGCTGTTGCCATCCCCAGCAGTTTGACCCAGGTTTCCTAAATAAAACATACAGGTTTTCACAGTAGCATCATCATTTGATTCGATAATGGAGAGTGCTTCCTGCTTGGCATTTGTTCTCTACCATCTTGATGTTGTCACTCAGCATTTCTTACTATTTTTCAATACATGGACCTCTCAAAATACTTCTAAAGTAAATGTTAACTTGCAGCATCAACTGAATTTGAACTTACTATAGGTAGAACTTTTTTTCTTCATGGTTACCTTTCTGTGAGCTCCTTTGAGCAGCACTCGGTAAGGGTGGATGAGGTGTCTGATGACATTTTGGCCCGTGAAGCCTTCTTTCAGTCAGTTCCTGGCAAAGACTCCTCTGTGGCTTCAGAAGATGTTTCTTTTATTTGTTTATCCCCTTCCCATTTTGGTGTTGACACACTGAATCTCCTCCTTCTGTCTAAAATGATCCTTTAAGTTATCTAATTGCTGAGCTGTTGTCCTTGTGAAGCTGTTTGAAGGCATCCAAATGACAGGTGCAGACCCTGAAGGGGAGGAAAAGTAATGAGGGCTTTTTATTTACTGCTTAGTTTTAACAGTAGCAGTAGAGAGCATTTTCTTTATTGTAGCTCTTGGAGTGCTGTCTCCAGAGTTCTCTCAGCTTTGAGAAACCCTGAAATACAGTAAATGCTGCCTTATCTTCATGTCTGTGCTGCTTGCTGTTGTCTTCAGACAGACAGAAATTGCAGCTTGAGGACTTGTCTGGAGGACTGCATTTTGTTTTCCCTGTAGGATGAAAGAGAATAGATGGAAGTTTGTAAGCTAGGCTAATGTTATGTACCTTGGCCGTGCCTTGTTGTCATGGTGTGTAAGTTACCTGGCCTAGGAAAGGAACACAGTGGTAAAGGACCTGTTTTGCTTTGATGTTGTAGCTTATAATTTGCCTTTCGCTTGTAAAGAGCCTTAACCAGGAGGGAAGAATATGGCAAGTACAGGCTGGTAATCTTGGTTGTGCAGCTCTGTCCAGTTTGATATTTAAAAAAGCAAAAGGCAGGGAGAATACCTGTTTGAAAAATAGAATCTCAGTGGATAATGCATTTAGGCACTGTGTGAACGGAAGAAAATAGTGACTGTCTGAGCACTCCCCTCCCCTCCTCGATCTCATTTCATCTCCCTAGTGGAAATATCTTGCGCATTTGCTGAGCTATAAATTATTTTCTTCAATCATTTTGTGTCACTTTTTTTTGTAGAAGCTGACTTCTAGCTAATTTCTAATGTGGTGGGCTTTTTTTGTTGTTGTTTTTGGCGGTCCATTCTGGGTACTGTGGCTTAGCTTGGACTTCTTAGAATGATAGAATAATTTGGATTGGAAAGGACCTTTAAGATCAAACCTTTAAGATGGGGGAAATAAGCAAGCCATTAACACTTTGAAGAGGAAAAAATTGAAATGCTCTTCTGGCTGTTTCCCGTGAATGAACCATAAATCTCTGTTGTTTGATAGTGCTAAACAATAAGCAGAAAGCCACGTTGCAGCACACTTCTGCATGGGTTTATTAACTTGCTGCATCTGGAACCATAGAGGGTTCCAGATGGTGGCTGAGGAGGCAGCAGTGAATAGGGGGGCTGTTTAGAGAAGGTGTTACACTTGGGAGAGTGAGGAAAAAAATGACTGACTCTACCTGACTGGAACATGGAAGAGGGAACCTGGAGAAGCTGCATTGGAGGACAGATTTTTGAAAATATGGTTATCACTTACTCTTTGAGATGCATAGAGTTAAGGGAACAGCAAACATGCTTATGACTAATGTGTGTCCGTTTTTATTTGATATCACATTCAAACATGTTGCCTTTCTGATCTCTGCTGGCATACTAGAGTGTGAGGAAAGATGTTCAAGACTGTTTTTGACTGCAAGTTGCAGTGCAATTCATGGCTTTCCAGTATTGTCTCCCCCCTGGCCCCAGACCTGCTAATCTCTGTTATGTTTTCCTCTCCTGTAAGAAGAAACTTGATGTTGGTTAATCTCTCTCTGAACAGCACAGAGCAGTCATTCAGTGTCCAAATGACAACTGATGGTTCCTCAGTCTGCAGAGCTATCTGTGAGAGCCTTACAGTGACTATGACCTGGGTTTGATGATTGATTTGTCCTTAAGACTTGCTTGAACCCTTGCCTTGTCCTGTAGTGGTACCAGGAATGACCAGGTGGTCATGAGAGATGGGAATAGCTGAATAACCCCTGAAGCACCCTGAGGTCGGTGAGGAAGAATTTGGCTTTGTGACAACACTGAAACTGGATGGTGACTAAAAGATGTAGTGGTTGCTTGCATAGACACAAGTTAGATGAAGTATTATCTCCAGGGTGAAGTAGAAACTAAAGCAAACTTAGATTAGTGCAGGGTGGTTTTTTGTTTGGTTTTGGTTTGTTGTTTGTTTGCTTCAGGGTTTATTATTATTACATTGTTGTTGTTCTAGAGGATTTTGCACACAGTCCTATCTTCCTGGACCCAAGTTCTTTCAACAATTCTACTAGTGAGTGAAAGGATGGCAACAGTGATCTGTAACATATATCTACAGTTATTAAACATTTTATTAACAGCCGAAGTCCCACTGTTTTTATCTGATCTTAACTTTCATCTCGGCGTGACCTCCCAAGGCCTTGATATAACTGTGGTGTATACTGGGGCTTTCTCTGTGCTTCTTTCTCACTATATAGCGTGCTGATGCAGAGTATAATTCAATGTTAGAACACTGACAAGAAATGGCAGAGCTCTGGGAAGGAGGCACCTCTGCTCCCTGGTTCAGAGGCCTCTCCTCCCTGCTGAATGTTCAGTTTCACTTTTTCACTGGTATGCTGGCAGTAGGTGAGCTCTTGAACAAATAATAAAAATGCACTTTTCTGCAATACCTAGGAAATGCTTGAAATGCTTTCTTAATGTTGAGGATTGAACAGATTCAGTTCTTAACTGATCTACATGGGCATAGTTAATCAGGAATAATATTAGGCAGCAGTACTGTAACACTGGATAAGTAAAACTTTAATGCAGAAGCCAATAAAGACTTGAGTGCAAGCTCAGGCTGATATAAAGTCAGATGCCTTTTGTGCAGTTTCTAACCTATTCTATGGACCATAACAGACTGGAGTAATTGCATAGGGTATGGATGACAATTAGAGGCTCACCACTAGGTACCTGTACTTCTACCTCAGAAAATAAAACTTCTGCCTGGTCTTTGACAGATACTTTTGAATACACAGCTGGTGCTTAAAGATGATGGTGAATCAGTTGGTAATATGGAAGGTACAAGGCTGGGTGCAAGAGTAATCAAAACCTACTAAATTGTAAAGGTATTAGTAGATCATGTAGTAGCTTCTAACTACTTACTATTGCAGCTTGAATACTGGGTTCAGTACAAGAAAGAGATTGAGGTGCTGGAGCGTGTCCAGAGAAGGGCAGCAAAGCTGGTGAAGGGTCTAGAGAACAAGTCTTAAGAAGAACGTCTGAGGAACCTGGGGTTGTTTAGTCTCGAGAAAAGGAGGCTCAGGGGAGACCTTATTGCTCTCTACAACTGCCTGAGAGGAGGTTGTAGTGTGGGGGGCGGCTTCTCACAAGAAACAAGTGATTGGACAAGAGAAAGCACCCTCAGGTTGCATCAGGGGCTGTTTAGGTTGGATATTAGTGAAAAATTTCTTCACCAAATGGGTTGTCAGGCACTGGAACAGGCTGCCCAGGGAAGTGGTTCAGTCACCATCACTGGAGGTATTTAAAAGATGGATACATGTGATGGTGAGGGACATGGTTTAATGGTGTCCTGCAGTGCTGAGGTAATGGTTGGACTTGATATTAGGTCTCTTCCAACCAAAACAATTTTAAGATTCTACTTTTAAGTTTCATTTAGAGTACTTGAACACCAGGGTTCTCTGAAGATGGTGCCTAATCAGGCAGAAGTAGTCATCAAATTTGATGGAATGATTACTGCTTGCAGAGATGGACTTGAGTCATCCCTGGGAAGGGGTGAACGGGTGAGAAGCCTGAAGTTTGTGTGCACCTGACATCAAATCTAAATAGAATTTTTTTTTTTTCCAGTAAGAGGAGTTTTGAGTACAGGATCTCAGTGATGCAAAAGAGTATTTGCTCATTTGAATTAGGAATATGTTTTTTGTTTGTTTTTTTTTTTTTTAAGTAGACTGTGTGCTTGAACAGATTGTGATGTGCATGAAAGATGAGAGTAATGTACAGGTATGAAGAGGATGACAGTCTAAATATTTATATATTTAGAAATAAACTGTCTTTATCTCTGAAGGTCTTGTGGCTGGAGAATTTCCAGGAGAGGTAATGAAGTGCAAGATATTGTAAAGCCTTAAAATAATAAACAGGCAATTTGTATCAGCGTTGTTTCCTTCTGGATTTACCCAGGTTGTTGGGACAACAACCAGCTAGTTGTTCTCCTGGGACTTTGAGATTTAAAGTTGCTACCTGTGTGTGGTGGTATAAGCCCTGTGACGGGAAACGGCAGTCTAAGTTAATTGGAGATATAATATTAAAGACTTGACATTTGGATTCTTTTTTTCCTGACTTCCATGATTCTGATTTGATTTTGACCTGTGTACATAGATGCAGGTGGTGGGCGCTACCATATATGAGCAAGTGTGCTGTTGATTTTTTGCATAAAAATACAGGTGCCGTGTACTCTTGGTATAACAGAGATTTTTTTTTTTCTTTTTTTTTTTTTCAAAAGACTGTCACATATAATTGGTGTGCCTTCATGAAATCTTCTCTTGAATAAACCAGTTCTGGAAGCACATCTGTTGCTTCTGTTTAATCGTAGTAAACTGAAGTTAATCTTTACAAATGCAGTTGGACACTTGTTGTTTAACATTATTTTCCTAGGAAAGTGTTTTCAGTATCTCTTTCTCTTGGTGCATATTGCAGACTCAAGTCTTCATTGTTTTTCTGGTTTTCTACCAAATGTTGCCTTGCACTAACAATGGATTTAAAACAAAACAAACAAAAACCCAAACCTTTTACAGTGCTTTCATTTGATAAGTTTCCTATTGGCTGGCTTGGTTTGTTGTGGTTGGTTGGTTTGTTTGTTTTCCTTGTATGATTAATGTATTGCTGTCAGGTATTAAACTGTTTCTCAGTCACTTTCACCCCAGTGTTTTGGGGGAGGGATAAGAGAGTTATGTTCCTATCTTACAATCCCTTTCTTGGTTATTTTCTTGCAGTGGACTGTTGGAGGTTCTAAAAACAAAAAAAAGGGAAAAGTGGGTAAGGCAGAGAAGAAAGGAGCCATGAAGAAACAGATGAACAAAGCTGCCTCTTCAGGCAGCTCGGATAAAGACAGCTCTGCTGAGAGCTCAGCACCTGAAGAGGGTAAGGTGACACAATGTGCATCTACTAACTGTAATTCCAATTACCTCTTTGTGCACACTGAAGAGTAATGGTAAGAGTTATGTTGAGGACTACCTTCAAGGAGTTTTCTTTGTTACTGTCAGTCTGGATGACTTAAACTTGCTATGTCTCGAAGTGCATCTAATTCAGTATAGCATTGCTGTAAGCGCTCCGTTACAATTGCAACATTAAATACTGTTTCAAGTGAAGAATGTATGACACATTTAATTACTTGACTTTCTCCTGGAAAATTCTCTTCTTCCTTATAGTATGTCCCGTCTGTAGTGTGGGTAGCATTTTCTTTTATTCCTATTGACATATTTTCCCTTCCCAGACTTCTTGTGATAACAAAAGGAGAGGTGTATAGTGTTGTGCAATGCAACTAGGAGCTTATCTTGCATACATTTGCTCTGAATTGGATTTCTTGCACATTTTTCTTCTTGCATGGAAGAAAAAAATAATTACTGTAAAAAAAAAAATCACTACTGTAACTTTGTCAGAATATAATGTAAATACTGAATCTGTTCCAATGCTGGGCAGATTTCCTGTGTTCTTTCCTTCTTTCATCGTGCCCATGAAAGTTTTCAGGTGGCTAGTTTCCATTTCAGTTGATACTGAAAAAACGAAGATAAGAAAGAATATGAAGGAGCCTACAGTTCTAAGTATATTAAGCACAGCAGAGGCAGACCAAAGCGTGAAGTGGCTGTACCTGTATCTATCAGCATTTACAAGTCACAGCTTTTCACAGTGTAAGCTTGCAAAGATGGAAGTTTCCAGAAATTCTTGATACCAGAATGGAAATGAAAGAAAGAATCCTAATGTTTGCTTTTGTGATTTGGTGTAATGTGGTCAATTAGGTGAGATAATCAAAAAAGCACTTGGACTTGAATCAAGTTTAAAGGTGGTGTTACCCTATATTAGGGGGAGTCAGCTGTTCCCTAGGCCCATGTGTAACTGGGAGGGCTTGTTACAATAATGGAGCTAGCATCATGGCATTGCTAGTCCTGATGGTGGTGTGTTTCAGCTTTATCTTGTGATGTAGTAATTCATAGTGTTACAGTCTTCAAATGACAAATTTTGATTCTTCACATTGCTATAATGAGGAGTATTGGTGGTGGTTAGTAGTGGCATTTGAGGTGCACACATACTCCTACAAAGCTACAGATGTATAAACATCTTCTCAGGGACATAAGCATATAGGTGTAGAAATCTAGTTTTAAGACATAACCAAACAGCCTCCTAAAATTTGCTTGTTCCAATAAGAATTTTTACTTCTAACCCAGTCTGTGTTCCTGTGTATTGTCACTCCTTTTCTCATTTTTTTAGCATGCATATCTTACAGTAATAAAATATTTCCTCCTGGGTTTAGTTTTCATGATAGGTATGTTTTTAGTGTAGAGAAAGAGGAGTATGAAATTGATTCTTGGTATCCTTTACTAACATGCAGTCATGAAGTGGTTTGGCTTTGTCTTGGTTGAATCTTACTACATTGTATTTTTGGTTTAGGAGAAGTCTCTGACTCGGAAAGCAACAGCTCCTCATCTAGCTCAGATTCAGATTCTTCATCTGAAGATGAGGAATTCCATGATGGCTATGGAGAAGACCTGATGGGAGATGAAGAAGACCGGGCTCGACTGGAACAAATGACGGAGAAGGAGAGAGAGCAGGAGCTGTTTAACCGGATAGAGAAGAGAGAAGTGCTAAAAAGAAGGTGACTTTTGTATCTGTTGTTCAGTAGCAAATTCGTACAGGCTGTATGGAGACTGTGCTGACTCTGCTCTTATTTTTGGGGCCCAAGCGTTCAGTGCTATAAAGTGACTTAAGCTCCATTGTAGAATTTTTTTATTTTTTTTTTTCATAAATTGTCCTTATAGCTCCTTGAGAAGCACACAGCAGGATTTCTGTGTGTTCCTGAAAAAATCAGTTTCTGAAAGTTTCTCAGCTGTTGGATACATGTGGTTCTGTCAGCTACCACTGTAGCCATATGATTGCTTCGCACACTAGATGCCAGACAGTCAGGACGACTGTCTCTTTTGTACTAGGTGTCACATACTGATACTTTGGAAAAAGGCAAACAAGGTGTATGGCGTATATGAGCTTCTGGAATTTTTCAGAGAACAATGATGAAGCACAGAGCAGCATTAGGGTTGCTTCTATATGGGTGGCAACATGGTTGGGGCCCTAATAGAAGAGAGATATATGAAATAATGAGGAGTGGTGTTGGATGTTATTTTCAAGAGATTGTTTATGGGTTCCTATCTTAGGTGTTGTGGGTTTATTTGTTGCTGTAACACCGTTCTGTTAGGCAGATTCCTTTCAGTAAAGGTATTTTTCTTATTTGTCTAACAGAAAGGATTTGGCACACGTGTGGCAAGTTTTCTCCAGTTTCTTCCCTCTTCAGTGACTTTCTCACTTGCTGAGAAATGGCTTTAGAGAACTGACATCTGTTGAGTAAATCATGTCAGTAAAAGCTTCTGTCAGACTGTCCATTTGTCCAAGCCATATTTAGAGTACTGCCTGTCTGTCTGTGGGTTTAATGCTACTTTCAATGTCTTCTCTAGTCTGCTGCTCTCCTCAAAGGGATCAGAATGAGTGAAGGGTTGGTTTTAGATCAGGTAGAAGGAACTGTGTTTTTTGATTTCTTTCCCCATTCCATGGTAACTGAATGTCTTTCTTTTAGAAGAAATGCTGGAGAATAGTTGATACAAGCAAGCTAAACAGTCTAAGCTTGAGTTACTGATTTAATCTTAAACAAGTTTGTCCTGTTCTGTATAGAGGGGTTGGCAGGTAGAACTAAGGGGGTGGATAAATAGTTATTTAACTTTATGGTAAGTTGAATCTTTCAAAACACTGTCTAGTTCTTTGTGTATATGTACGTTGTGCTGCGAGTTCATCGGGATCATGGCAGGTGCTGTGTGTGATGCAGTGCCTGTGCCCTCTGTGTTAGGCTTTGTGTAAAGGCATAAAGGGCAATGAGCTCACCTGGCACTTCAGTTTCTTGTCTACAGAATCCAGGTGTAAGGGACTGAAGAAGACTCAACTGTGTAATATGCATGTGGATAACACATTTTTAATTTTTTCAGAGTTAAGTAAATTTTTTTTTTCTTGTGCTTGTCCATGTGCACACTTCACAAAAGCAATGCCCAGTCAATGGAATCTCAGTCATGGGGCAGTTCCAGCAAAATCACTACTCTTCTGAATACAGTGGCTGAAAATAAGATTTTGGGGTGACATATCAGCCAACAATGTGCTTTCGCAGCCCAGAAAGCCCATTACATCCTGGGGTACATCAAGAGAAGTGTGGCCAACAGGTTGAGGGAGGTGATTCTGCTCCTCTACTCTGCTCTCCTGAGACCCCACCTGGAGTGCTGTGCCCAGCTCTTGGGGCCCCCAGTTTAAGAAGGGCATGGACCTGTTGGAGCAGGTCTAGAGGAGGACCACGAAGATGATCAAGGTGCTGGAGCACCTCACCTATGAGGGCAGGCTGAGAGAGTTTGGGTTGTTCAGCCTGGAGAAGAGAAGGCCCCAGGGAGAAATTGTAGCGGCCTCCCAGTACTTAAAGGGGGCCTACAGGAAAGCTGTGAGGGGATTCTATCAGAGAGTATAGTTATAGGAAGGGGTAATGGCTTCAGACTGAAAGAAGGTAGATTTAGGTATTAGAAAGAAATCCTTTACTGTAAGTGGTGAGATGCTGGAACAGGTTGTCCAGAGAAGCTGTGGATGCCCCTCCCTGGAAGTGTTCCAGGCCATGTTGGATGGGGCTTTGAGTAACCTGACTTAGTGGAAGGTGTCCCTGCGCATGGCAGGGTGCTTGGAAGTAGATGATCTTTAAGATCTCATCCAACCCAGACCATTCTATGATAATACTATGTGAAGGTAGAAATGTAAGTGCCTAAACTGGAATGTAGAAGGTGCCTGAGTCTGACTGGAACGTAGGTGCTGAAGGAGGACTCGATGTGACTTCGTTGAAGTTGTCCTTATACAGACTGACGCCAGCAGAAGGGTGGAGTTTAAGCATGAAAAAGTTAGTGTGGTAGTGGATTTACGCAACCAAGTTTTTAGCACATCCAAATGATGTAGAATAACCCATTGTTTTTAGAGTGGGAGACAGAATGCAATGGTCACTGCCCTGGCAAAGATGAAAATGGAGTAATGCAGATTTCTGGGGAGTAGCCATTACGATGTGGTCTCCTCAGCCCTTTAGGCTAGCTGTCTGTAAGCCTGTACTTCTCTATGCTCAGCCTTTCTTCACCTTATTTTTCTTGGGGAAGGGAATTGGGGGGGTGGGCATCATTAGAGGGTTATCCATCTGGGGAAGCAGTGGATGTTTTTCTTACAGCCTACTAACAACATAAGCTGTGACAGCATCTGAGTGGTACTATGTTCACTCAGGGAGAGAGTATTCTTTCATACAGTCTTTTTGTTTCATAATGTGCTACTAGATTTGAAATCAAGAAGAAACTGAAAACGGCAAAAAAGAAAGAAAAGAAAGAGAAAAAGAAAAAGCAAGAGGAAGAACAGGAGAAGAAAAAACTCACACAGATACAGGAATCCCAGGTAGGAAATTAAGCTGTCCTTAGTAACAAACCCTTTTCCCTCAACAGTAGGAGAGAGAGGCAGCATCCTGTTCTCCTTTAATGACAGTGTGGTAAACAGGTTTGAATTTAGTTAATTTTTAAGTTCCATCAATCTTTAGGCTTTCCAGTTCGTTAAAAAAAATTAACATCTTTGGTTTGCTGAGGGGTGTACTGGTAACTGCTTTTAATGAAAACTGCAAAGTTGCAGCTATGTCTAGAGTTGCTGTGATTGTCCTCCTGTATGAGAACAGGAAAACAACTTTTTGCAGTTTCTTTAGCCACACTTCTGTGATTCAGTCTGAAATGTCTTTCTTGCGAGTCAAAGTTTGAGAGAACAGGCTAGAAACTGCTCAACTGTTGTCTTAATTATTTTTCATGCATGTACAATGGAAAGAATGCTTAGTTTCTACTAGTAGGGGTGTCAGGGAAAAGCTTGAATGTTAGGAGGAGGAGAAGTAGTTCTGTATTTTTTTTCTACCTCCAGTAGAAAGAGGCTAATAGCAGTTTTTGGGTTGATGCCTCTATAACTGAACTCTGGTTTCAAATGGCTGAATTGGCTGTAATTTCAAATGGTTAAGATCCCACCCTTCACTAATAGTTTGGGCAGATAGGCTTCCAGAATGGGGTAGGATTTGTCTTGCCTGACTTTAGCCATCTAGGAACTAGTTGATTGTTTGCACTTGTTGCCTCTGTCTTTGTACAATGGATGAGGGCATCTTCAGCTGGCAAATCACTCTCTTATTTTCTAGTGAAGTAGATGTTTAACATTTAAATGAAATCAGGTGAGATGAGTTTTAGTTTAGGCATATGTTAAGTGGAGTGAATCTCATCTCCCTGCCCCTCTCAACTCCATATATGTGTATGTGTATATTTATATAGTCCATATATATATAATATGTAATGTGTAGATACATACAGATATACGCATATATAAAAGGATCTTATGCAGAGCTCTTTTACAGTGCCTTCTAGAAATTGACTTATTTCAAATGACTGTCTCTTATGCTTATTATAGCAGCTGCTTTCTCTGCTGCCTGGTATTCCAGATAGACCTGTTAGAAATGGAAAATATTAGAAGGCTTACGTCATTTAAGATTTGCATCCATATTGCAGACTTTACACACCACTTTATTTCTGCTTCGAGTATTTTTTTTAACATAACTTTTCTCTTTGCTACTGAATGAGAACAAGTTCCTTGATTTAGCCCTGCAGAAGTAGTAAAAAGGACATCCATCCAATTTTTCCTCAATTCTTGTTAGTTGTAGAATTACTTCCATTTTATTTCTCTAGTCCTTTTTTAACTTTAAGGAGTTTTGAGACTAAAACTTGCTGGCAGAAATGTTGAAGTGTGAATATGTTCATCATGTTTGATATGAAGTAGAAAAAAGAAATATGCCTCAGATTTATTTCTCTTCCTAGCCTCTGTAAAAACGAACTTAAAAAACTGATTTCAGGAAGGAGTTTGTTAGTAGTTTCTATTTGAAAGGTTTTCAAAGCATGCAAACTATATTTGTTGTAATGCATGTCAATTTGTGGATTGCACTTGGTGTTGAGAGACTTTCTGTGCGTGTTTTTAGGTTATGTCACATAACAAAGAGCGGCGATCAAAGCGGGATGAGAAACTAGACAAGAAATCTCAGGCAATGGAAGAACTAAAAGCAGAAAGAGAGAAAAGGAAGAATAGAACAGGTATGAAAGTGTGTTGCTGTTGCTACAATTTTTGAGGCATTATTACAGCTTTCTGAAAGTGCTACTTCCTGTTTCTAATTAATGCAACAATCTTACACCTTGTAGCGAATGAATTCTGTGTCCATGTTTTCCTTGGTCTTTTGCCGAACATGACCACCTAGAGTATTGTTTGGCACCACTGATGCTGTTTTCCTCAGTCTGCCCCTCCTCAGAATGGTCTGAAAACAAAGCAGAACTTTCATCACAGTCCATTGAATGGATCTTAGTAATGTTTAGTTCATGTATTTGAATTGGTCACTTAGATTCTGTTATTTAATCTCTGAACCATCCAAACTGTATTTATTGTACTTGTGCTACCTTGTCTTCGTTTGTTTCTTCACTGACACTTTATCTTGCCCATCTTGCCACAGACTTTTGATACAACACTTTTTGTTACTTTACTGGGTCTTGCTGTGTTCGTCTCCAAATGTGAATTTTATCTTTTTTTTTTTTTCTTGCAAAATAACAATGAATTGTATGATCTTAATAGTTTTATCTTGGATATCCAGTTATGCCTATCTGGTATTGCTATGTGCAGTCAAGTTGGGAGACTGAAGAGAAGTAAAACTGAGATTTCAGATCTTTTAAATACTTTGATTCTTCTCTTTGAATATATACAATGGTGTGTTTAGCTTATTAGTAGATTTGAACATGTGGTGCTTGTATCTAGTGTAAATTAACAGTGCTCTGCCTTTTTTTTTTTTTTTAAAAAAAGAAAAGTTTAATCTCTAAAAGTAAGCTTTCATTAAAAATTTACATCTTGATTTTTCTTGTTCTCTGTCCTTCTGCTCCCAGCTGAATTGCTTGCAAAAAAACAGCCATTAAAAACTAGTGAAGTATACTCTGATGATGAGGAGGAGGAGGAGGATGATAAGTCTAGTGAGAAAAGTGACCGTTCATCCAGATCCTCATCCTCTGATGAAGAGGAAGAGTAAGTAGTAAATGGTGGACCATGGTTGCTTGTAAATGTGTGTTCAAAAGCAGAGATCCACTTTATGTAGATGTGTGGTAGACACATAAGGATTGTTTGGGGGCAGTTCAGTGCCTTCTAAAGCAGTTTTCTCTCTGAGCACACTTGCATTGCTCAGATTTGAGTCCTTGGCTTCTGTATCATGATGCATGTGACTGATTCACCTTGGATCATTTGCAACTTCAGTTTCCTGCTGTTACATTTAGCCCCATTTATTCCCATTTACACTGCTATTTACACTGTTGTTTACAGATTCCTTTAGTTCTACAGTTAAGCAGCCACAGAACCCTGGTATATTAGCAGGGCAGAGATGTGTGCTGTCTTATCTTAAAGCATTGGCCTATAAACTGCCTTGGTTTGTGAGTCTTTCTGCTTTGTGGTAGCAGGAGCAGTGGGTAACAAGTCTTGGACTTCCCATTAAGCCTGTCTCATGAGTGCTAAATTCACACATACAGAGTCAACCAGTGCACAACGAATCATTCCTTTTACTAGTAATTTAAATAGTTAGCATTCATGTTGCACCTTGCTCAGGACCGCATTTTTGGTGATTAGGTTTCTACTTTTTTTCTTTACTTTTTATCACCTTTTCCAAATCAGGAAAGAAGAAATTCCTCCTAAGTCCCAGCCAGTGTCTTTGCCTGAAGAACTGAACAGAGTACGGTTATCGCGACACAAGCTGGAACGCTGGTGTCATATGCCCTTCCTTGCCAAGACATTCACTGGCTGCTTTGTCCGTATTGGCATTGGAAATCACAACAGCAAACCTGTTTATCGGGTGAGTTTCGTTCCAAGGGTTTTACTTCTTTTTAGTAGCACTGTAATATAATTACATAATTTTCAGCGTAGCAATTCTCAAGTGCTTGTGATTGTTTGAGTGATTAATATAAAAGGATTTGTTTATAACCAGAAAACTTAATGGCTGCCAGAGAAGTGGAAGACACTGGTTTAAAAATAAATGAATCCATGTGAGCATCTAGGTGCAGAGATATATTTAGTGAGAGAGCAGGAGCACTAACAGAGACTGTTCCTCTACCATCAGTTTATGCTGTCTTATCTCATCTTTTGTGTTGTGAACTACAGTTCAGGACTCTGCTTTGACCAAGTAAGGATGAGTAAAGTTCACTCCTTATTTCTGGGAATGCTCACAAGTTACTGCCTGGTCTTGATTCTTTGTGTACTAAGTGTTTCTAGTACATCAGTGTGCCTCGGAAGAGATGATGAGAACACCGTGTTTTTTGGTTTATTGCTCTAACTGCACAATTGTAGGATGCAATAATATGCTCTAAACTTGTTTTAAAAAGGTGCTCACAGGGGCTGTGTTTAGTATATGAGCAGCACTCCTTTATTTCAGTTGGGACACGTGTTAACCCAAACCAGCGTTAATTGAAAACAAAATAGGAAAATGTGAAATTTTACACCATTTGGTCACAAAGGCAGAACTGAGAGGATAGAAAAATTGCATCAAGCATTCAGATGGTACAATTTGTTAACTCAAAGGTGATGCATGAAACAGCTAATCCAGTACCTGAGACTGTACACTGAAGAGTCTTGCTTTCCTTGATCTAGTTAGAACTGTTAGTTAGATTAAGGTTTTTGATCTCTAGTGAAAAGCCTCGAGTATGCCAGATGTATTCCGGGAAAACAAAACAAAAAAATCCCTCTTGCATATTTTGCACTGATACAGGTTGCTGAAATAACTGGTGTGGTAGAAACTGCAAAGGTTTACCAGCTTGGTGGTACCCGGACAAACAAAGGACTACAGTTGCGGTAAGATGCCAAAGTAATCCTTGTCTGTGTCCTTTCCATAGCAAATAATGTTCTGTGTGCAGTTTGGAAGAAGAGCTAAAAAGCAGACAGGGCCTTGCCATGCCACTTACTGCTAGAATGTTAGGGTTGGATTTGTTTGGGTTTTTTCCTCTTGGGCATATGGAAATTATAAAAAAACCCCCAAACCTCATGCAAGGACTTGTGACTGTGTAGCATCAGTTTCCTCAGTTGTTCTTCTGGCTTTTAGAAGGATTGTGAGGTGCAGGTTAACAGAATACAGAACAAATAGGACAAGACGACAGTAACCATTTTGGAGAAACAGGAAGGCATGTGGAGAATGTACATGGGTGCAAGTGTGCAGTAAAACAAGTTTTACCTAAATCTTGCCTGCATTGTGACATTCAGTGATTCCCATCTGGAGTACTGTGTTCAGCTCTGGGGCCCCCAACATAAGAAAGACATGAATCCGCTCAAGTGGGTCCTGAGGAGGCCACAAAGATGATCAGGAGGCTGGAGCACCTCCTCTGTGAGGAAGGGCTGAGAGGGTTTGGGTCATTCAGACTGAAAAGGAGAAGGCTTCAGGGAGACCTTATAGTGGCCTTCCAGTACTTAGAGGGACTCTCTATCAGGGAGTGTAGTGATAGGATGAGGGGTAATGGCTTCAAGATGGAAGAGGGTAGATTTAAATTAGATATTAGGAGGAAATTCTATGCTGTGAGGGTGGTGAGTCACTGGAATAGGTTGCCCACAGAAGTTGTGGATACCCATCCCTGGAAGCGTTCAAGGCCAGGTTGGATGGGGCTTTGATCAATCTGATTTAGTGGAAGGTGGCCCTGCCCATGTCAGAGAGGGTTGAAATGGGATGATCTTTAACATCCATTCCAAACCAACCTGTTCTATGATTTAATAACTTCTTAGGCTACTTCAGGAGAGAGACCCATGCTTTGGGTGAAATTTAAACCATGGGAACTCATTTTAGCATTGTCTCATAGCAGTATAGTTTAGCTGGTAGTGCTAAAGGTAAGAGTTCTGCAGAAAATATTTAGGGACTTCTGGGT
Organism: Megaceryle maxima; assembly: GCA_024605025.1. Classification (NCBI taxonomy): domain Eukaryota; kingdom Metazoa; phylum Chordata; class Aves; order Coraciiformes; family Cerylidae; genus Megaceryle; species Megaceryle maxima. The sequence continues at coordinate 5,842 of JANHGN010000513.1, read as the reverse complement.
TTTGACTGGCTAACAAATGAAAAATTAGATAGGGTTTGGCACCAGCAGTGTATAATCCAGTACTGTTTACAGGTTACTTCTACTGGTCCAAACATGAGGAACTTTGTATTTCCAAAGGTCATGACATGGGTCACCATGGGGATGTGAAGTTTAGATGTGAGAGGTCTGTTTCTGTTCCTCTGCATTACTACTAATAGCTGATGTAGGCTCCTGAACTGTGGCTGACCTGACTGAAGTTAGGAACAGAGAGCATGTGAGCCCCAAGAGTATCCTTAAGTGTCTGGTCTTGGGCTTCTTGAATCAGTTTATACCTACAGATCTGAGATTGCAGCTCTGTACCATCACAGAGGGATAATGTTGCACTTTCTTACTGCAGGCATGGCAGTGATTCCCGTGTGTTTCGTTTGGAGTTTGTCTCAAATCAGGAATTTACTGAAAGTGAGTTTATGAAGTGGAAGGAAGCGGTAAGTTTGCCAGACCTTAGTTTCTTCTTAGCAGCCTTCTGCCAAGGTTACTTTAGACTGGAAAGTAATCTCTTTGTCTCTTGTGTTTAGATGTTTTCTGCGGGGATGCAGCTACCCACACTAGATGAGATAAACAAGAAGGAAGTGTCCATCAAAGAAGCCCTCAACTACAAATTTAATGATCAGGACATTGAGGAGGTAAACAGTGTGTTGTAGTGAGGCTGTGGCAGTACTTAAAGGTGGAGTAGTGCTCATGGAGTAGAGCACTACATGTTACAAAGCAAAATTATTACAATATTTGCTTTCTAAGAATATAAAAGGCTAAAAATGAAGTAGCGTAACTGGAGAGTAGCTTGGTGATCCAGCTGTTGTTTGGCGCTCACTCCTACTTTACTTGATCTGTTGTGCCCTGTTAAGCTCCTCTTGAGCTTGTGTTGCAGAGCTCTGGACTCCTAACCTAAGTATCGGATCTCAGTTCTCCAGTTCTGAAAAGTTAACAGCATCAGGAAAGATGATGCATTTATCAGTTTCTGCAGTTTAATACTTGCTTAATACTGACCAAATACGATTAGCATCAGATTTTTGTAGGTCATAAGTGAGGGGAATGGAGCTGTAACTCATTACCAAGTCACAAATTTAAAAACGCAGCAGAGAAAAAGCCTAAATAAAATTCTGTGGCAATAAGTACATTTCTTAAGTGATACTGTTCTGTTGCTTCTAGTGTCCGAGTATTGAAACAGACATTTCATATTTACGTATTCTTGCTGTTTCCTCTGCATCTTACAGATTGTGAAAGAGAAGGAAAGGTTCAGAAAAGCACCTCCAAATTACGCTATGAAGAAAACTCAGCTGTTAAAGGAGAAGGTGAGAGATGGTTCCTGCAAGATTCTGTCAGTAGTCAGCAGTAAGCTTGACTTTAACTATGCAGCTAAGAGGTGGATCTCAAGGTTCCTTGCTGGGTTCAGAATGCTTAGAACCCAGTAAAAGCTATTGCATTCTTTTTCTAAGGGGCAATTGTCAACTATTATAGCTGTCTCTTTTTGTGCTCTTTAAACAAGAAAGTCTTGAGTTTTTCTGAAACATAGGGTTTTTTTTTTCCCAGAGTACCTCATAATAGTATTTGAAAGTTGATTTCCTATATTTTTTAAATAGGAAAAATAAGTTCTTTTAAATTGTCTTTTACTCAGGAGTGATTGAACTGCCATTATATGGCCAGTAATATATTTTGAAAAGAATATGCTTCTGAAAGATTTACTTGCTGCTGAACTGTTTTACATGTAGACCTCCTGGAATGAATAGACCTAACAGTGCTGAGAAGCCAAAGATGAGAAGTCAAAAAAACAAGCAGTCTTAAGTATCTCTGAAGACAAAGACAGACATAACACATTTTGTTTGGATTTATGAGTACAGTCTTTTCCCAAGACATTCATGCAGTAAAAACAAAGTTGGTTTTGTTTTTTTATTAATCTTGAGTTCTACATTTTTTGGCTTAACTGTTTTGTTTGGTCATCACTTGACTAGGCATGAAATGTGTAAACTATTAAGTTTTGCATTGCAGAAGAGTGCAATTGCTTTCTGTTGTCACCAGGTGGCATAATAAGCTATTTATTGTTGGTCTGGTGATGTGGTAGGGGATTCCTCAACTCCCTGAAATTAAGTGGCAACTGACAGTTGCAGAAATAATCATTCTTTTCCTCAGCTGGTAAATAGTAATACTAAGTTTTAATCAAACCTGTAGCTTAAGTCATTTGACTTGCCTTCCTCATGGTGGGTCTAATGTTCCTACATCATCTTTAGTTTAAGGGGTTTCAAAGGTTTGCAGAGTTCTTCAGAGTAATAAGTCCTGTTTTGCCTTGAGCTGTAAGAAGAGTTTATTTAACTCTTTGTTGTGTTCTTAGCATGCTGGGTAGAACATTTGCAACTGGAATAGGGTTAGCTGGATTCATGGGTCTGTCCCTTGTTTCTCTGACTAGCTATGTGGTAGAGTAATGCCTAATGAGTTACTGTTTGGTTGAAGGCTATGGCTGAGGACCTGGGGGACCAAGATAAGGCCAAACAGATTCAAGATCAGCTTAATGAACTTGAAGAGAGAGCAGAGGCCCTGGATCGTCAACGAACAAAAAACATTTCTGCAATCAGGTAAGAAGCAGGTGTTGGGAATTTTATTTCTTAAATAGTCTCAAAGTATATGGAGAAGAGAAATTAATGCAGTAGTGAATTAACAGCAAGATTCTGTCTCTTCTTTCCTGGGCAATATATTAATGAAATCTGTATCATGGGCTCTGTTAGTGCTTGCCTATCTTTGCCTCCTTGTATCTGTCATTCAGTTAAGACTGTCAAAAATGTAAACTCTCTTCCACATACCCCATGTAGCAGTTGTGTTGCAGTTGTGTTATCGAGATGAAGCAACAATGATGCTATGAGGCATTTTACTGTGTAGGGATTGATAATTGAAACTTTTTTTTTTCTCTTTTTCTTTCTGCAGTTACATCAACCAGAGAAATAGAGAGTGGAATATCGTTGAGTCTGAGAAGGCTCTTGTGGTAAGTAGTGCTGAATTAATACTTTGGTACAAGTAGAGATGAAATCATGCAAAGGAAGATAATTGCATGGTGAAATTACTCAATTTTTTTTTAATGATGTGTAAAATCATTCACATAGGCAAATGACATGACTTTAAAGCAGACTGATTTATCCTTTTGATCAACTCCATTATCAGCAAATTACTGACTGTAATAGTGACATAGTGCATTTTATATGAGAAAACTCGGAAATGAGACTTCAGAGAATAAAATAAAGGAAATACTAAATTCTCTGCAGTGACAACTTCTACTCAGGAAGAGTTAAGCTCTTTGTTAACAAATGGTTAAAGCTTAACTATCCTGAGAGTTGTGCACCTATTTTCTGTGTTATATTCAATAAGGACAATTTTGTCCTGTGAAGCATAGCACTGTAGGTGTGTCAGAATCTTTCTAATCTGTGATGGTGTTGCTGGTTTTCTTCTTGATCTTGATACTAAATATAGCCGTTGAGTGCTTGCATGGATGGGAGCTGTGGGAGGCTTTACAAGGGTGCAAGGAACTAGCTCTGCAAAACTGTGTGCTTTTTCTTCTTCAGGCTGAAAGTCACAGCATGAAAAACCAACAGATGGACCCCTTTACTAGGCGGCAGTGCAAGCCCACAATAGTGTCTAATGTGAGTATAATACTTAAGTTCAATTGAGGCAATTTGCAGAGAGACAGAAGCCAATGTAATGCAGAGTGTAGGAAGGGAAATGTTTGTATTCGTTCCCAGCTATGCTATACGTTATTAACGATACAGATGCCAGGATGAGATGTAGCTGAGATCTTGGTTTCAACTATCCCAAAAGAAGGAAAAAGCAGTATTTTTTTAATGCAAAGTCTGAAGGACGCAAGTGATGCAGGTATGTCCATGGAGAAGCACCTGTGGTTTAGACTTCTGTGGTGAGTTTTATGTAGAATTACTCAGATAATACGAGTTTCACTTCTGATTAGTTGAAACTTTACTGAAAGATGTGTGAAAGGAGAGAGGAGACCACACATTCTGGGGCTGTGATGCACAAACTTATCCTGAGATACTATGGCAAAACCTGCTTCTGCAGTCCCCAGCTGTATAAATGATCGATAGCAAGGTGGTCAGCTCCTACTTCTAAGTAATTTGTCTTTGTGGATGCCTGTTCTTCTATAGTATATTGTTCTGCTGTCAGTACTTTAAAAAAAAAAAAAAAAAAATCTCTTCAGGATGGCTCTCAAGTCTCCACAAATTGGCAAAGGAGTAGAAAAAGAATTTTATTGGAGGGCTTGAATTAAATAACTATTTCTGAAATAATTCCGTATTAGAAAAGAATCATAACTGAGTAGCTTTATTATGGTAGACAATGCTTATAGAAAGTAGTCTTCTAAAGATTTCTTCTCTCTAGTAGAGTGTTTCATCCAGAACTGTAAGTTGAAAGCAAATACATCCTAACAATAGTGTTAGCATTAGTCACAGGAGAAAACCTTATCAAAAGGAAATGTATTTCTCATTTTCTCAAAGAAAGACTTTCTGAATGATAACTTAGTTTGTTACTGTCAGGTGAAGTATTCAGGTATTGGGATGTTTTCAGTTATCTCTGAGATCCTGAAGATTGAGTTAACTGATCTACAGCCTCTTGTGGTTTTAGATTCATGGATATGAGCACTGTTTTAACAAAATGGCAGTATAGTTTTTGCCAGTTTAAATACTTTTTTAAAAAAGTTTTTTCTTTCTCTGCTTTGCAGTCCAGAGATCCTGCTGTTCAAGCTGCCATCCTTGCCCAGCTAAATGCAAAATACGGGTCTGGTGTATTACCAGATGCTCCAAAGGACATGAGTAAGGCAAGTTTCCATTTCTGTCTGTTACGTTCCTCCCACTATCACCATTTTGCTCTAGAAGCTTATGACTAATAGTAGATGTACATGCTTCAGCTCTAGAAATAGGTATCCTGTAGAACATTATCATAGAAAATAAACCGTTTTTTCTTTCTTTGGGAAATTAAGTTTCTCTAGCAGTATGAAAGCTAAAGTTCATATCTTTGTTACAGAAATGGAGAGAAAAAAAATTATCTGTTTATCTGGGCAGATAAGGATTGGAGACTTACCTGTAGTTTTTATTCCAGGGTCAAGGGAAGGATAAAGACGTGAACTCTAAATCAGCCAGTGACCTCTCAGAAGATCTTTTCAAAGTGCATGACTTTGATGTAAAGATTGATCTTCAGGTTCCCAGTTCAGGTAGGTGTTCCAGCTCAGTTTGGGTATGTGATTGCCCAGCTCATTATGGTACAGCTCACTTCTTCCAGAGCAGTTCTTTCAAAATCATTGGTGGGCTTTTGAAAATAGGAGCAAGGACTCTTTTTTTTCTGTCATCTTGGCAAGTATCTTGAACTGAGGAGAAGAGGATGTGTGGTAGTGCCAAAGACAAGAACAATTGTATTGTGTTAGCCTTAAAGCCTGGATATTCCCATGTCCTTGCTCCAAATGCCCGGGGAGAAAAGGAGGTAATGAGTGTTTTCTGACGTACTCTTCTAATTCACAGATAGCGTAGACTGGATAATATTAGGGGAACAGACAAGAGTGTTGTATTTAATAAGCCTTGATATTTACCTTGATACTTATGTTGTTAATTTGTCTAATCATTTTTGACAACAGATAAGCTTTGGGCGTCTGTGGTGTCCTGTTCCATAATCAGTCTACATGCTTTGTGGATAAAGTATTTTCACTTGATTTTGAACCTGCTGCTGTTCCCTAACTTTGGTATTGCAGGTGGTATTGAAGCAAAATTTTAGGATAACCAAGATGTTTGTCAGGGAGTAAAGGTATTCTTATAGACACAAAATTGTT